>JACATO010001792.1:15000-56764 GCA_018389105.1 Nautilus pompilius | reverse complement strand
GAGAGAGAGAGAATGGAAAGAGAGGAGAGAGAGAGAGAGAGAGATGAGAGAGAGGAGAGGAGAAGAGAGAGAAAGAGAGAGAGAGAGAGGAGAGAGAGAGAAAGAGAGAGGGGCAGCCGATTTTTAAAAAAAAACGGGCGTGCGACTAAGATTAGAGACGGTGGTCCACCCCGAGAGGGGCAGCGCAGCCACGAATGACGTCGGTCAGATGGTTTGATCTGAACATGATCGGTTTCCTTCTTAATTGTTCTGATCTTTTCAGTGAATCGTGCGGATAACTCCCTCCTCCCTGGAGAATTTGTTAACAACTAGTAACAACAGAATGTATTTTTCCACTTTAAGCTTAAAAAAAAAAAAAACAAACATCCGGACGGAAATAGGTTGAGGCTTCTTAATTTGAACTAAAATCCAGCTGCAATTTTAAGAATCGGAACCAAACTTTCAACAACTTGATTATTATTATATTATTATATTATTATTATTATTATTATTATTATTATTATTATTATTATTATTATTATTATTATTATTATTCTTATTATTATTATTATTATTATTCTTATTATTATTATTTTATTATTATTATTATTATTATTATTATTATTATTATTATATTATTATTATTATTATTAACAGAATAATAAACTCAATGATAAAAGGTATATAATTGCAAAAAATTACAGAAACCTTAAGGACTGATAGGAAATTGGAAAGAGTCAGTCGTTTTGGAGTCTCAAACTAAGAACGATTAATATTGAAAAGAACCCGTTTGCCAGCATGAGAGAAGAATGCTGAAATTTTAAATTAAAATAGGAAAAAAATAGAAGAAAATTTTAAAAGGGGAAAGTAGTTACCTCTGAAGATATTTGGATAAAAAGGAAAAATATTCAGCCATTTACTTAAATTGCAAACACTTCATCTATTCAGGATCGTAAATAACGGACTTTTTTACATTTCCTGTAGCTTTGTAGACAGACTATCAATTAATATCCAGATCAAATTACTTTACTTAATAGCTGTACTCAACACATTTAAAAAATTAATAATATGGCTATTTTATTTAAGATTTAATTAGCTCTACTTAACACATTTGATAGCTATTTATGTACTCAAAGGTTATATCAGTGTATGCTGAAAACACACAAACGCAGACACGATCTCTCTCTCTCTCATCCTTCTCTCTCTCTCTCTCTCTCTCTCTCTCTCTCTCTCCTCTCCTCTCTCTCTCTCTACTTTCTCTCTCCATGTCTCTCCATCTCTCTCTCTCTCTCTCTCTCTCTCTCTCTCTCAGACCGGCAAAACAGCAAACAAGCGCTGATGAAGCAAAATTATAGAAAATACTAACTGCAAAAAGCCAAAAGAATATAGAATTATTTAGGGAGAATAGTTAGTCACAAAAATTATGACAAATACGATGTCATATGACGTAACTGGAACATCAAAATCGTCTGTCTTGTCGTGCATTCTTTACTATTCAATTGTAGATATTGGACAACTGAAACCTCGTCAAAAAAAGAGGAAATTCATACACAACAGATGAATCGGATTAGCAATGTTATAGTTGTCCATATCAAGTTTATAAGCAACATCTTCTGGTCGTAAGTCAGTCGCTATTCGCAAGTGAAGGCAGTCGGATTCGATTAGTTGGCACGCATTAGATAGAAATCTAACTCGGTCCTGACGACCCATCAGTTATTGGGTTTCTTTAGTATTTTATGCTCGCTAATCTTTCCTAATAAGAGATATAGAAATGATTTTAGCATCTTTGTCGGCAGAGTGCTGAGGAGAACTTCTTGTGATGTTGGAAACAGCGGGTGTATAGATTAGAGGAAAACAGCTGAACAAGAACGCGGATGCTGGCCCTAAGTTACAAATTCATCCGCGATTCAGGGACGAGATCATAAATAGAAATGGCACTTCGTGTTTCGTTTGTTTTTCGCAAACGTTCTGGATTAAATCGATAAAATTCCGTTGCCAAGCAACGGGTATCGTTTGAGGAGAGCGATTAGTGTTTAGGGATTTCGTGGTCCCCTAACCCTTTCGGCGCTGCTGGCGTCCGCGTGTACACGGAGAGAGAAATTAGGAAAGGGGGCGACCTTACCGGCTTGGTAGAGCAAACGGAACAATCTGGAACTCGCTGTCATAGGGCAACCAAAAGAAGCCGTCCGGGTTAGTTAAGACGTAATGAGGAGGCGAATTAGCCCTTGGGTAGGAGAATGGTGGGCTCGGGGTTCGATGCCGGGAATCTGGTTTTTTTCAGCTCTAGACCCTTTCCCAAAAGGATTTAAAAACTGCGATAAAAGTATCTGACACAGTCAACACGCCTGTCTTCTTCCGTCTTCATTGGTAATAAGTTTTTATGCAGACTTCACAGGTTGGTACTTTCTTCGCGTTTGCATTAGCATCTTTGGTTTAATTTAAAAGACCGGGACTCGGCCCCCCCTTTAATAAGTCACGTGAACAAGATGTTTATTTCCAGCAATGCAACTTTCTGCGTAGAATTTTTTTAGAAATCGAGCTAGGCTGAACCATGGTTGCGGTTAATTCTATCCCTTCTCAACCAATCGTAATTTCTTTTCTTTTGGTGTTTATGACTTGACGTAAGCCTCACCTATCTTTCACAGCTTCCCGATCCTTGGCCTCTGTCTCTCTCTCTCTCTCTCTCCCGTTACGCCATTGGGTTGAGATACTGTCGTCCTGCCAGCTCTACTGTCTGTTCTGGTTCCTTTTACGATATATACTCTTGGAGTCCATTCCCGAAACCGTTTAATCCACATATCTTCCGTTATCTTCGCTGCGTGGCCAGCCTAGTTCCACTTCAATCTTTCGCAAGTTTCGTCCACATCTTTAAATCCTGTCCTCTCCTTATCAATCGTAGATATCTTTTCCGCTACCGTCGGTTGTTTTTTTATTGTTATTTACTCCGGCTCTTCTGGAGAAACCTCTCCCTGGGCGGACCGGGAGGTGAGCTGGTCGGTGATGCGGGATACACGTGACTGCTCGCTCTTGCAAAACTCTCTCTCATTGGTCAGTCAGTCTTCACCTGTCTTGGAAAGGAAAACTTCAAAACTTATCCTTTAGTCTTGAGGTATCTGCTACGTAACATTTACAACGTAAATGCTAAGTAGAATCTTCTCAAAGATAATTTGTGCTTAATGCGCTGCAACATTTAAGAGCCATAAAAGTGTGTTGATACGCTGCCTATCATTTTTCTGGTAACCTTTGTCGATAGGCATCAGGTTTTCATATTTTATTTTGTTTATTTGCGAAGAAAGTACATTTAAACAAACACGTGACTTTCTAAGCAGTGAGTCGGTTTGGCTGTTGATTGGTTCTCGGTGCTTACAAATACATTAGTCTTTCTTTAATTTTCCACTGCGCAGATCTCACGATGTGGCCAACAGCTTCGATCTGCTGCTGATCCAAAAGAAACATCTTAGATCTCCGACCAATTGGATTAAATTATCGATGGCGCACAGCTCACAAGTTTGTTCTACTTAAACCGAACACCATATGCACGAATACGTGAGATAAGTGCTATATTACATTACATTACAGACAGTGCGGAAGTCAAATGGTTAGCGTACTGGCCTTACTTCGGAGTTCCTTCGGACAGTCCTATTTCCCTATACATTTTAAAGATAAAGAGTTCTAGAGAAGCCTTTCTGGACCTTAACCCTTTTCAGTGGTCTCTTTGCAGGAAAGTGAGCGTGAGGATGCGGTATGGATGGTGCGACGAAAGCCATCACTACTATAAGTTATTCATGCGCGAGTTCTGCCGTCGAATGATCATCGTCGACAGCGTCATCTGTAGTCGCAAATAACAACTACATACATACACACACATTAAATACATGAGTTACATGTCTTATAAAGGAACTAGGACATAGTGTGTGTGACATGGGGCACAATGTTACAACTTAATTTCCAATTCTTCGCTTTTACTTTTTTGAAACAGTTATCTGAGTAATTTGTCAGCTGCAGGAGCAGCTTGAGGCAGTAACAGGTCTGACCAATAATCGTTAAAATTTGACACAGTAAAGTAATATTGTTCTATGTTATAAGCGCTCTTATGAGGATATTCACTCCTTTACCAATGAACCCGTAGGGACTGGATAGAATAAACTGTAATGAGCAAATTATGGCCAAACTCGGTTGGAGACCAGGTCAACGCAGACGGGGAATTATTATTTAAAGTGTAGTGAGTCAAAAGTCTCAAATAAAACTCATCGTCTTTTAGATGCGGATAGGAATCGTAGAGTCCGGAGGAAACTCACGTGGTCAGTCGTCTGGTAAATAAGAGTGAGAAGAAACAATAGTACATCAAACTCGACCGGGACTCGTGTTTTCAACCTTAGAAGTCCAGTACACTAACTCACCATTAGACGCAAGATATTTAATTCACTTATTCTAAGTAATTCTCTTCGTATTTTTGGTGTGGTAAATAGAAAGTAAATTCGACTGTCCTTGTTTTCCAGATGGTCTGAAACTGCTCACACGAGACAAGATGATGCCATCACCTACAGCAGATAGCATGATGAAAAGCAGAGGAATCGCCATTAGAAGGAAAAATTCCTTCGATTAGCTGCTAAACAGCTTGATATCAATCGGCAAGCAATGTGACGGAGAACCTGTGATATACAATCTCAACTACACTATAATGCAGATAATATTTCAGTGAAATATAAAAGAGTACTCGGACTATATTTATGATCAGATAATGTAGGAATCACGACAAAATACAGAAATCTCAACTTCCATATATCCGAACTGACAAGATTGTCCAGGGCAAGAAGTGTTAATAAAGTTGGAGTTGCTAAAATTTTTTTATTGAAATTAATACTGCAACATCATAAATTTTTATCCGGCCAGATATTTAATCTGGATGACCGTAAGAAAAACTCTGGAAGTGATCGTTTAATCGAGAGTGAAACATTTGGAAAAAATCAGGTGGGAAAAGAGAGGAGTTATACGATGTGCGCTGCTGTCAATACACTGCCAGACAGTCTTCTAGCCTGCTGCGATAGTATTTTTAAACGTGCGCTTCAAATCACATGCGACACGATCCGGAACTCTAAGACTTGCTCACAAATCAGAATGGATGACAGTTGGGAACTTTGTCCATTTTATGCACCACTCCATTCGATACTGCAAGTGAGGCAAAGATAACCCGTGTCTGTTGCTGTTTATCAGTTTAGAGTCCAATATCAGCCTATAATGGAGAGAAAACGTCTCCGTGCTTACGTTTGAGGCTCAAATCTCTAGATAGATCAGTTACAGATCGTTTGAAAACACTACTGTTTGTAACAAACGTGAATGGCCAATGAGCCAGGAAAGCCAATTTCACCTCTCATAGAGTTCCAAGGGTTGAAAAAACATTTCTACAAACCTTCAAATCAGTAGACATCCAGTCCCGCCTTTGTCTAAGGGGAATCCACCAATTTGACTGTGATATTTTTTCACACGACGTATTTCTAACACAATATATTTCGGTTTGCTCAGCAAGTGGTTCGGCTCCTGGTCCTGTGACGACAGCTTGGCACACCCCGACTCATATAGTGAAATCTGGTTTAGCTCCAATTCCTACACTTGAAATGTTGACAAACATGAAGCAAAAGGAAGCTAAATGACAATTGTAAAGGACAAGAAACGTCATCAGTGTAAGAAAAGTAAGAACGCCATTCGTATCTATGGTGATGACTGCTGGATACGATGACAGTAATTGCAGAATCGACGTCACATAGGCAAACTCTGTCACAGCGACTGCGGAGACAGAGATGAGCGCTTTCAATGACGCTCTTAAAAACGCCAAAAAGATGTTATTCCAGCAGATGGCGATGCCACAGACCCTCGCGGAGTTATATGTGATGCCTGAAGCACTTTCTGCTTGCGGATCAGTCGCATCGGCGCAGGCACCGGTTTTTGTGTGGACACTATAGTAGACCTAAATAACGGGCATGCGAAAGTGGGGCGCGAAGAGTACACGAGGATCGAAGAAGACAGTGACACTTCTACCAACGCACTTTGTATAAAAAGAATGGTAATTCTGTGCCCGCGCGCGGCAGTGTATTCCGGGTACCTGCCGCACAGTGTTCCCGCCAGCTTCTCAGTGTGACATTTTGGTCGCATTCATTTCATGCTAAATAAAACATCTTTCTTCCAGAGGCTTTTGCGTTTGTCAGATAAAAGGTAGAAGTACACGGATACATTTCTTGCTTACGTATTTCTTTCGCTTGGTGCACGGAAGTACTAAGATACGGTATTGTACTTAGCGGGGCTTCTTGAAGGAATCATGCCTCCCATTACTACTTTACTTAATTAGATTTTTACCAGCAGGAATCTCGCACCTGCTTTATTTGTTGTTCTTCCAGGTAAACGTCAAGCGTCATTACTTTTATTTGCCAACACGATGGATTGAAACATCTGTATGACTTACTTCTATGTCAGTGATGGGGAACTAAAAGTCGATTGCTTGGTAATCACGCATGGATTACTCCGTACTTTGTGACATTTTGTGTTGTTCACCTAAAAGAATAGTCACTGGAGGGACACTGCAGTGATCCGAACAAACTTAATTTTGAACAAGATTCATGGCGTCTTTGTTTAACTCCGGTTAGTTTCATTCCAAAGAAAAACAAACAAATTCAATAGTCGGTACTTTTGTAGTAACGTTTCTCCACAACAAGTTCATGAAATTCCGCTCAATTACCGAATGGCTGCTGGCGTCTGGCTTTGTGCATTTATCCCCCATTCAGTTTTATTGTTGTTGTCGTTTTTTTAGATCTTTTAACAGATTTGCAAGTACAAAAAAAAAAAAAATCAGGCCAATTTGAATACGGAAAAGAGAAATAGATTAAATCTAATAGAAAAGATTCCTTCAAACCTATGCGCCGATATCAGTGCATACACTAGACTTCCATCAGAAGTCCCCTGGCGTCAGTTTTCTGACCCGGACTAACTGGAGTAAATCCATATTGGGGAGGTACGCCAAGAGAAGCCAGTCCCGACCAGAATTCGAGCTTCCAAGCTCAGCGGTCGACCAATGGACTACCGCGCTACTCGTAGCGAACATTTTCTTAAACTATAGAACAATTTGGCACGAAACAGCTCTATTGACGTCAGAGAAGTCGGTTTTAGTTTCTTGGGTCTTCAAGCCAGAAAGTTCTTACTTTTGAGTGCTTTTATGTTGGTCTTTGAAACAGCTAGTCCGTTATTTCTTTACGAGATCCCTGCTGTCTTTGATAGCTTTACGCTTCCACCGGCATTTCTCTACTTCTTTCTCGGGATTATTACTGTCCTTAATTCTTCCGCGAGTTGTCCCCCGTAGATAAATCGCGTTCCTTTCAATGTGTTCATCACTTTGTTCACAGCTATATTCCTCTTATCTGTTATTAGATTCCAATTCTAGAATCATTAGTAACAAGATGAAAACGAATAATTTCTGTTGGTGCTTTATGGAAGTAAAAAGATATTTCCTACTTTTCAGACCACTGAAGTATTATTAGGAATAGAAAGGGTTAATGCGCCTTCGCTCCGGCGATCGGGCTAGCTCGTGCTATGGTAGCTCAGTGGGTTAAAATAAAGTCAATGAAAGGGCTTAGTCACCGAATATATTGCAGTTGGAAAACTAGCTCGTAACCTCCTTTTCAGGGAAAACCCTAACAATTGCGACAGGAAGTGATCCCAAGATGCACTATTTGAAAGCGACTTCCATGCTGAAATAAACGAGAGGTAATTAGCATGTGTTGTTGTAGGCTGTCGGGTCTACCACAGCAGAAACCTACCGGCTGCATCCTCGGCCATCCTTCGCCAATTAATACAGAAACATTTAGAAGATTCCAGTTGTATTTATAATCTTAAATAGCACCAAATCATACTTTCTTATTTGCAAAACGTCAAACGGTAGGTAGGCAAGTAATGAGTTAAATGCTTAATGGGGGTAAGAGTTCGCAGACATATACGTTGCTACATCGTTGATGTCACTCTGAGCAGGAAAGACCTCTGCTGATGTCATGGGTTAATAATAATAATAATAGGATTTTATTTGTACCTCTTAGTTTTTCTTTACACTGCTTTCCTTTCGTTGCAGGCCCCATTTACGAGTTTCATTTATCTATTCGAAAATACGTTAACATGTTTTGACTGGAGGCCAACTTCTCGGCCGGTACAGTGGAACAGAAGAGACTTAAAGGCGAAAGTGAGAGTGTTTGCTCCGGATTCGTCAGAAGTGAATTACCGCCTCAATAAATCCATCATTTTTTGAAATCTTACATGACAGCCAGCGTTCTACAGATACTAGACCCCGACAGATGCAGATCTCACCCGGAGGGGAGTGCTTCGAAAAGTAAACACGGAGTCAGTCCCCCTTCGGCTCTGTGTCTGTCTGGTTCTCGATATCGCGGACCCCTCTGGCTCTGCGCTCTATGTAGGTTTCATTTGGCGCAACAGAGTCGGACCGACGACGATACGGTGCTAATTTCCGCTTCTTCTCGGTCCTCTCTCGCAGGTGTCAACGACTCGTCCTTCTCTCACAAAGGGAAACCCGGGCTAGACGGGGTCCCGCCTCCCTGGAAAGCCGATACATGCCAAAGTGTCGGTCTTTAAGCCATTATGTTAAATACTGCATCGACGGTGGCGCCAAGGTGGGCAGAGTGGCGGCGCCCCAGACGAAACAAGCGATCGGCAGCACCGTTGCTCTGCCGACCGTCGTCTCCCACCCACCTCCTCCGCCAACAATAACCCCGCTCCCTCCCTATTTGTCGACTCGACACCGGAGCCGTAATTCCACCTTTGTTTGTTTGTTTTTGTTTTTTTTTTTTTTTAGACTGCGTTGGTATTGTGGATTATCATTACCAGTCTACCTTGACAAATCGGCTCCTTTGATCAGGCTCTTCATCTCAGGTAACCCCGGGCTATCGGCCAAGTAAGCCTGTGGCTCCGTCGTGTCGCGCTAATTTCTAGATAATTTCGCGATAAAACCCCGGCCAGGGCTGCCGGCTACCTGGTAAACCAACCGGCCTCTGACGTAACCGAGCCGATTTCACCAGGCAAAGGGTCGGGGGGAGATCGATGTGTTTCTCCCCGGGACGAGGAATTCCCGGGACGTCTAGTAGCGCCACTAGCCAAGAGACCCCCCCGGAACCGGCCGAAGGCGTCTACTCGACGACGAGTAGACATTATCGCTAAATCTCGCGAGAGGACTGGTGATACTACGTGTGGCGAGCGAGCCATCTCCGTTATATCTATTACACAGCAAATATTACCTTGCCTGAAAACACCGCGCCATCATCAAACTACCGATGATGGTCATAAGTATAATAAAGCCTGATAAACGATGGAAGACTTCTCGGCTGAACATTATACCTTTGGCCGTGCAGAATTTAAATGAACAATATGTAGACTAAGACTCAAATCACTGTCATCAGCAACACTAAGAAGGGAGATAAATCTCATCCCGATCCGTATTTCTCTCGTTAAAAATTAATTACTTTACCATTTTTGGTTCTTATTTTCTTTCAGGGCTTAATACTGGTTAAGAGAACTAGTTTTTCTGGTGCACTCACATTAGGCATTAACACAGCATTTCTTTGGGTTTTTTAAAAAATATTAACCATTACATGTCAATTCTGTATATAAAAAAATTAGTCACCGACCTTAACGTGCTTGCGGGTGGTGAACTGACCTCGCGCACGAGGTATATTTATTATAAATATTTACTTAATAATGATGATGATGCTCTTGTTATGTTTCTTGAAATATTTTTTAAAAAATGTTTGATTTAGTGCGGGCAACTTTCTCATCTAAGGTGTAAACCACGGTTTATGACACTAAATCTGAAGTGCATGCTATGCTAACGATTTTTAAAATATGACTGGTAATAAGAGGTCAGTAAAACCACAGATTTGTTCCCCTACAAGTTGGTCGGAAAGATTATCTTACGTCAGCGGATATTCAATTGTCTTTGAGCGTTTTTTTCCGAGAATGGCCACAGATTTTTGCTGAAAATTGTTAATTGTTGGCTATAAATTTTTTTAAAAAAAAAACTCTATCTCAAGACGATTAGATGCCAAAACAAACAAGCAGATAAGAAGCCAACCTTGAAAATGTTGGAATTAAATCATCTCCAAATATAGGTGACAGCTCGGCTGTTTATATGTGACCTTCATAGCTTTCCTCCAATCCTCATCGATTGCATACAGAGGGGCGAGCTCCAGAGATACAGACCTCGCCAATCTTGTACGAAGCATCATCTACAACGTCTTGCAAGCAATTGCGATTTAATAAAACTCAAAGTACAGCAAACAGTCTACAGGTAAAAAGCGTACCAGTGCATCTAATCATCATCAGGGGGCTGACATTTGACCACTGTTGTCTGCTCTACAACGGCTGAACGAATGGCTTGATTTCACACGTCAACAATTTGCATATGCTTGAGGTCACAGATTTTTGAAAATGCCTTTTTAACAGAAAAGTCGCATTTCTATTTATCTGCTGGTGGCAGAGTCTGGTTTTACCATCACCACCATTATGGAAGGTCTACGCGCTATTGCGACAGATAGTGGAACAGATTATGCGGCTAAAGCTTCACGCTATAGGCTGTCATAAAGAATTTTCGCAGCCTCCCGGGGGTTCTGAAGCAGAATTTTGGTAGCTTAGCGGTATGTAGACGACGCTTTACAGGCGGTTTTAGAGTTTTTTGGTCTGTCCCCAAATGGTCCAGAGAGACGGTACCCGTCCCAACTCTTCCCAGAAAGGGCGACACAAGCTTTCATAGAATCTCAATGTTCTTGGCTGTCCATCAAGATCTTTCGATCTCATGATCTAACTTGTTTGATACCAGCCATAGTATCGTTAAACAGAATAGCGTCGCACTTAATTAATATCTTGCCGCAGTGCAACGAGGATGAAGCATTTATTCATGGTATGGCTGGCCCATCCCAATCTCTGAGCAGTAGACTTATGCATATCCCATTGTAAGAATTAGTCACCATTTTGTAGTCTTGTATCACAAGAAATTACATCATACACAAAAGTGATCGTCAACCGATGCATCTGTGGGTCTTCAATAATGTTCAGACTATTTCTGGCAATTTCCATGTCTCTAAATTACCACCCTAACCACGTATTGCATTTTTAATATTTGAACTTCTTCCAGATCGCTTTCACTGCTGAGACCATTTTTCATCACAGTTAAGAAGTATGACATTAGCACTAGTATTTTTTTCTGTAAAATAAAATATGCTAATATTTGCCTGGAATATTTATTCCTTTCTTATATGAAACAGCTTATCGGGCAAAGAAGGCGGTAGTGCAGGGGTTAGTAGGATAATAAGATTAGAATTTCCATAAAATTAGAATCTCTCATTTATTTTTCCCGATAACGTGATTTGCATATAAGGTTTCAAAATTTATTTAGTATCTTTGGTAAAACATTTTTTAAAAACAATTTTATACTAATTTTAATTATTTTAACTTCTGGAAATCAATGCAAACTATTGATTCGTAATAACCGTCCAATGCTGAATTGTCTTTCTATATTGCGAGCGCCGACTTCCGGTAGATAGTTGTACGAACTCTCTGTCGAGGAAAACTGGTATAAGTCGGTAATATCTTCATTGTAGTCGTTGGACTAAAAATGCACGAGAAAAACAAACAGATAGAATGCGACATATGAATATTAAAAAGAAATTTTACCTCGTATTACCGTAAATGATGAAGTGGTGCGTGGTCAGAGTGTCTCGCGATTAGAGATTCTCGCCGGACGACAGAGGAAGTTCGTTGTCCGAGCCGGATGCGGCCATTGTTAAGCAGAACGTCATTGTGGACGTCTGGAAAGAAAAATCTCTTTGTGGCCCCGGCCGCTACGTCGGGCGAGTAATAAAATCATAATTTACTCCGCAAACAATCAAGTCCTGGGCTTTTCTAATTTGTCAGGCCTTTGGTAATTATGATGACACAGTGACATAGGTGCTTTCGAATACATCATAAATTAAAAATATGCTTGCTTGCACGTTCCCGTTTTCATTCAACACAGATCTGAAAACTAAATCAAAGCATTGTTTATAATTCTAGCTTCTTGTTCATACGTCTCTCTCTCTTCTCTCTCTCGTCTCTCTCTCTCTCTCTCTCTCTCTCTCTCTCTCTCTCTCTCTCTCTCTCTGTAACTGACATCATTCTTTCTCTCTATAACTGACGTCATCTCTCTCTGTAACCGACATCATTCTCTCTCTCTCTCTCTCTGCTCTTTTAGAATTCTGAGTGACAGCTTTTTGCTGTTTCAGAAAAGCAATTTAAATATTCTATCTATATAAAAAATAAAATACTAATATAGAGAGTGACTAATCAAGGTTTTATGAATATTTTTAGTATGGACTTTCTGCGGCTAACTTCCGCTTGGTTTGGAAAAGTGACACCAGGGGCGTGTTCCAATGTCGCGGGCCGCTGGTTTGAAGGAGAAGGATACTGACTCTGACTAATGCTCCTTGCAGAAGCTGTTTGCTGAAGCGTCGATGCTAAGATGCTGGAAGGAAAGTTTATTTCTAATTGGATATTAATATTCTACGTAGCGCTATCTCAGAAAATGCCCAGAATGCGCCAAAAGCGGACAAATCTGCAGGGGAAGAAATCGCTTCCCAGCACCTTAAACCAACAGTACAGTGTCTACAGCTGGACGGACCACTGTTACGGGAGCACCGTGGACCGACGGCTCGGAGAGTAAGCACCTTCAGGCGTGTCCGTGGAACAAACCTGCTATGGCTTTTCACTGACGGATGGATGGAGTTGTCTGAACAGACCGAAAGCACGGTTAATCGATAATATTCCAATAGAATCGGTGCCTCAGTCTCGCTAGAAGAGAGTATTTTCATTAGACTAATTTCAGTTTTATTTATCTCTTCCCCAATTATTTTGCTTTAAAGGTACGAATAAAGTCCCCTGTTTTTTTTGTTTTTTTTAGCACACGTCTCTACTATTTATGGCTCGGTTTCCATGCTCGGCTGCATATAAGGAATAATAGTTTACATATTTTCATATCAGCACTTCCCGGACAGTCGTCTCGTGTCTTTCAGCTTTTTTTGTAACGTAGGTTTAAAAATCTGTGACGTCAGAACTTACACGAACGCGTGCAGAACACCACGCCATCTTGAGAGGAAAGTCATAACGTCGCCTATATATATTATATACGTATACAAAAATACCTGTATGTCGGAATATGTTCAATGCAACTCTTAAATAGTTCTTCGAGATCAGTTTTGAGGCAAAAAAATAACGAAGTCATCGAGTGTAAGGATTTGTGGATAATTTCGCAGCAGACAGTTTCTTTTCTACAGATGGGGTTCTGCGGCTAAAAGCTTCAAAGAAACATTAGGATCTGTACCAACTTGTCAGGACTTCAAGGGCTGACTGAATAATTATAAAGCGAGTACATGTTACCTTTTATTCATGCACTCCAAAGATAATCATAATGCCAGCTCTATGTCTAATGTAATAAGTCTACTGAGTACGGGACGTAAAGGAAATATTCAGGCGTAATTTGTATCGACTTAAAAAGATCTGAGATGGAGAAAGAAGGTACGAGTAGAGAAATGGAAGCCCTTTTATAATCGGTAAACTCCTTTGAGTTATCTTCCCCTTATCTGAGAACATGCTTGACACATCAAAAGACTCGAGACCTCTATTTAAGTGATGTTATTTTTAAAAAAAAAAATCAAAACATCAAGAGTCCTCGGGGAAAAATCACATTCATTACGAAACAAACACTATCCCCTTTTGAGTAAACTTTGTCCCTAGCTGTTATCGCATGTTGACTGTTATCTCAGCTATCGACGCCATAGATTCCTTAGATATAGAAAAGTCCACACTATGTGTTTTTGAAAAAAGATTTAATAAGTTGGTGGAATCAGCGCTGGTCACATATCGCCTACTATATATAAGGAATTCTCCCAGATGACATTGAAGAGTGCCCTTTGGGGCAAAACCTGACTTGATATTTACAAGTGGTAGGTTCCCGACCTATCAACTGTCTCCTTTCCATTTTCAGGAAGTCACGTCAGGGACAGCTTCCGCCACAGTGAAATACAGACATCTCGGACTTGTGTTTATCGATACGGACAGTGTTATTGTGGCAAAAACGAATACCGATAAACACTCATCGAGAGAAGAAGACTTAGGACAATGATATGTGTCAAACAAACCACTGTTTGATTAATTACCCGTTTTGACAGGTGGTGAGGAAAAAAAAACCAAGATACCGTGCAGATGTTCTGATATCAGAATGGTGCTGATTCGCAGAAAAATTGGAAATTTACTACTTCTAAATTTTAAAACACCTTTTAGTAACGATATTTACAATTTAAAAAAAAAATTTTTTTTTTTTACAAGACGTCAAACCGTTTCCCGTGTTTTATAATTTAGAAATTTGACTATTTTTTTAATTTACACTCAGATTAAGTTTATTGTTAAATATGCATCCTAGACTCTACTCTGCCGCCTTTTGATCAGTTCTAATTTATTTTACCATTAACCTTTTTTGTATGTTATCAATTTTAATTTTTATAAATGGAATCACTTCCCCCAAAGTGTCAGGGAATCGTTCTTGCTTTTCTAAAGATTGAGCAGCTATATTCTAATTTTGTTTTTGTTTTAATCAACGTTAAATTGATGTTGCATACTTAAAGATAAAGCGAAGTACGTTAGGGAAAATTTTAAATCTATTTTTTTTTTTTTTTTAAAAATTGCTATTATTTTCTTGGAATCAGGAAAGTTGTTCTTTTATAGTAATTTCTAGGGATTTATGCTGAGAGTTTTGTCCACGAAATTCGAACTGACCTTTTAAGAAGGAAGGCTGCCTGTCTCTGCCTCTGACGAATATTTAGTTGTTGTTGTTTTTTTTTTAAGTTTCTTGTTTTTACGTCATTGTTAGAACACGCTTCTGCGGGCTCGACTCCCTCATCAGCCCACTTTGTGACCACCGATGGTTTTCTGGTAAGGTGGCCATTTTAGAAAGCTTTGAGAAGCTCCGGGTGGCTTTGTTTGTCAGTACGTCCACTGTGCAGGAAATAATGAACTGGCTTTCACACCAATGTCCGACCACCCGTTCGCCCATTCTACTCACACACGACAGATCCGGCGGACCACGCGTAACCGCATCTGATTCCCTGGTTAGTGGGTGCGCCTAAATCCATCACCAATCCTTTATAGATTAACCAGACTGATAAGAATTTACTGAAATTAATTTTATTTATGCAATGTTATATTATTTAGCGAAGTCCTGCGTGCATAATTAACGGTCTAAAGCGGTTGCTTAATTTTACTTTATGTCTTTCGGCCCAGACCGGGTAACACGAGCAGCCTATCTCGGCCAGCGATTGACTGACCCATCAACCCTGTCCGCAGACGGTTGACGCCTTGTCGCCAATGGAGTTAATGACGATAATTATACTACCCACTCTGTCTTGGTTTTGACGGGGCTTGTTGTCGAATAACGGACTAAGTCGGTACTAAGCTACAGGCGATGGCTCAAACAATGGCTTTGTATCAACACCAATCTACGTTCCAACACGAACGAAAGGCCGAGTTAATGTTCACAACCATCACCAGTAGCGCGGCGACGTCTCCTGTGAACTCGACCGGTTTCACTCGAGCCCTGTTTTACCGTGAGTTTAGCGCACATTATTCAAAAATCAAAACATAGGCGACCGCCAGATGTCGACTCATAGCCTCAGAATCTAATGTAGGAAGGGTGGGAGGGGACCATGCAATAACTAAACGGGCTTCCATGAGACAAACCCGAAATATTTTTCTAGCTTAAGAAAAAAAACAAAACACGAATTTACCAGCAGGCAGGGCGACATCGCTGGCGATGTGTTAGTCGGCCATTAGCCGGGTGCGTGCGCGCGCTCCCTTCCGGCTTGACTGAGGCCGAGTCAGTTACACGGATGCTCATAGTCTGTGGAAGATCGGAGACATGAGCCTGTCGAGCAGGTAGTGCAGATCTAGCCACGTTCGCTGGTGATCAGAGGAAATCGCGTACAGAAAATCTACCAGAAATTAATTTATCGACTCGTCGTCATTCGTCGGTCTTGACTTCGATTAGTCGTCATCGCGATACTTGATTAGCAAGACGTTCTCCCTCTGAAGGATCAAATAGCCATTAAAGATGGACGAAAGTCGGCTCGATTTGGACTTTTTTTTTGTTGCGTGGATGGATGGATGGAGCAGACTTGAAGGGGTTCTTCAGCACTGGCATTATGGCGACGAAAATGTGACGATGCGGAAGAGAAAGCTGCGGAAGGTAACTCGCCTGATCATTGTTCATCTGATTAATCAGAGACACCTGCACATCTCTTCATACATAGTTGGCCCCCAGGGTTCATATTCCCAGATGACATCACCGAGCGCTCGTGTTGGCAATGCGTCCTTAGAGCCGAGCAACATTACTGCAATGGACCGGTCAGCCAGCCATGTTGCAAGAAAGACAAGTTTGTTTTTTTCCAGATATGCCAGCCGTGCAGGGTCTCGAGACGGCCTCACCCTCACCCTGACTGCCAGCCGAACTACCGAGTGACCTACTCGATGGTGACGTTATCACTTCACCTTGGCTAAGGAATGCATTAATTTTTATAACTTCTGATTGCTTTGTGTAGACTTTTGCGACTGAGTTCGATCATTTACCATAGCAGATATTTTTATTAGAGATTTCTGACGAGGGGATATAAACTTTAAAAAATAAGTGATTGGTTTTGTACTCGAGTGCATCCTTATAGAATCATGTGTTGCTAGCACATAACAATAGTTGTACCTCTTTTCAATTTCCTTCAAAGGAAAGACTAAAATCCGCTTTCTGGAACTAACATTTTAATAACTGCCACCAATTTCTGTTTATCGTATTGTGGTTCTATTTATTTGACAGTCAAACTTTGACTATTTTAATCCTGTATTTATTTTATCAAATCTATTAAAATTCATTATGATTTGAAAAATTTTGGTAACATGAACGGTAAAAGCCGGATAGTTTCAAAATGTCACCATCATGCCATAAACTTAGTACTAGAAATAGAAAATAATAGAAAGATGCCAATATTACATTTGGAAATGGAAGGATTCCGAAATCTCTTACGTGAGACATTTGTAAAAAATTGTTCGTTTTTCCTTCAATTTTTATCTCCCAATTGAAGTTATTCAACTGCGGCCTTCCACAGAATATACAAATTTCAGAATCTCAGTCTAATATACACAAAACCACCCGTAATCTGTTGTACGGGTTGGTAGGGTAGGGTGGGGGAGAAGCCAGAACTTAGATCGACACGTTTATTACATTAGAAAATGTGTTGAGATAATAGATGGGGGGGGGTAACTGCTCATCGATCGGAAGCGAATTCAGATGCGACCAAGCCATCTTCTGAGCACCGCACAATGGCTAAACTATCCGTTCACCCGCTGACTCCGGTTTGGGGGCATTAGCCCGGAGATAAACCTCCAAACCACTGTTGATGTGGCCCGCTTAACAAAGAAGAATGCTGTAGCATCTCGTTGAGTAGGAAAGATAGATGCCTCGGCCGGTGTCTGGCCAGCGTTACCATCCACCGGAAACCGGAAATCTCGACGCGCATGCGTCAGTGAAAATAAAACGTGACCAGCTTTCAATAGTGTGGAACTGTAGGAAATGAGTAAAAAGGAGTAAAAGAAAGGACGAGCAAGCAACAGAAGACATTATCGATGATAAATTCCATTCAATACTTGTTTTTTAAATGTCTGATTTTCTGTAGCCTTTAAAATTATCGGTTTTAAATATGAAATGTAAACAGGGTTATTTTTCAAATATGAGATAACAATATTCTACTTTGAGTATTGCTGAGATAGCTGAAAGGTGAGACCGAAATTCTAAAAACGACGTGGCGGTCCAGTGGTTAGTTTACTTTTCAGACTGCGAAGACCGAGGGCTCGAGGTCGAGGTCTGCTGGGTTAGGTGCATGTATCTCCATGGCATATGGTTTTCTTTCGCTATCCTTCACCAGAGGGTCGGTAGGTGTTTTTTACGGATGCTCCAGTTTCCTCTACAACTAAAAATGAAGGCTCTTGTAGGGAATTCTCTGCTAAAGTCGGAAGTTCCGGGCCACTCGCGGCGCGGGATTGACTAAGCCCTCTAGCGGAGAACCGTGGAACTAAGCACCGTAGAGGAGCAGAAAATCATAAACTTGGTCTTGAACAGTTAGTCATGTATCTAGAAAACGAATAATTAACTGCAGTGAATTTTTTTTTTTTTTCACATGAAGGTTAGAATACTCTTCATTACATATTATAAACCGTGTTTTCAGATTACTGACCACTGATGATATCAACTTAACTTTTTTGCACATGCTAAAGTGAAAGTGATGATTTTTTTGAGTTTTTTTGTTAACTCTCCGTGGCTTTATTACAAGGGTGAACAGTTGTAGTTTCTAGGTCGGAAGCCAAAGATAGACGTGTGAACTTCAATTACAGGTGGAATGTAACCACTTTTATAGATATTTAAATATTTAAGAGTTGAAAAAGTTTAGCGATGTATTTAGAATTCTAGACGGTTGTTGCCTAAAATGGTGATTATGTCTAAAGTATGTTTGACGACAGTTATAATTATCGTATATTCCATGAAATTTATAGTGCGGCACGGCGAGCTCTGTTCATATCTCGGTTGGTGGGACTGTGGATGCTGCTGCGATTGAGAATCCACGTGTAAACGAGATACGGCTGGCTGTCTCGAAACTGTGGCTCCTGCAAAGACGCACCGACTTACCTGGACGATCGGGAGGTAAATGATGAGAAATACACCGATAAAATTGCGCTTAACCCTGTTTATGAAGTCCGATTGCACGGAAAATTAAGTGTTAAGATAATAAATGAGAGAAACGTTTTAGATTATTTCCTTATCGACTCACCAGGTGGCGCAATAACCTCCTTCAAAAGAAAAAAAAAAGCTAAGAGAGAACCAGTTTTGCATTATGTTATCGTTGCGAATGTATTCCACAAGTGGTCCGAATATTGCCCGCTTGGCACGTTAGCTAAGTTGGTGGGCGTATTGCCATCTTTAATCACAGAGTATTTGGCACACGCACCTGACTGCGTTTCTCTCAACAGTTTTCGCCTCCTTTTAGAAGAGTTCGTGCCTCCTGTTACATTTCAGGCTAAAAGTAAACAAACCGATTGCATCTTATTATTAGCAAACTGGAAGCTTCTTTTTCTATCATTATGCTTTAAAAAAAACGATTAACATACATTTTTAAAGAGAAGTAATGAAATAATACTAAGTATTAAATCAACTCGTACATCAATGGTAATACTCTTTAAAAAATATGACGCTTAGGCTTTTCAATACTTTTTAAAGATATTTTCTCTAGCTTCTAGACAAGAGTACATCTATCGTGATTTCTGTCTATTATCCAAAATATGAATGAGAACCTCGCTGACATTGCACAGAAAGACCAAGGCGTCTCTTTAGGGCCTACCTTTAATTTGTACCACCCAGGCTCTCTTTCCACTTTGTAAACTTTTGTTCCCTACTCCCCCTTCCCTGGGAGACATTTCGGGACCACGCGTGCTGATGTACCGTATAATTTAAAGGTCATGTTTTTGATCGTACCCCTTTTTTTCCTACCCTTGATTTATGCTTTCCACGTCGCTTGAATCAAAGCCTGCGATGTGTAAGACTCCCAACTCAGAAACAAATATGGACTGCTGGCCACTTTGTTTCCCACTGGTCTAAGATTTACGGGGTCCTACACCGGTCATCTGGTCCCAGTGGCGCTGACCAGTTCTCTGGGAGTTTATAGTTTGGGCGTTGGAAACGAAGACGTTTTGTGTTGGTTTCGAATCTTGGCGTAAAGATGTCGAAAACGGCTGTAACCCGCTGGAATTAGGTTACAGTTACTGACGATTTACTTATTTAACTAAGTGATAAAATCTATCGAGCAGGTTACAGTACGATTTAATCATATTGTAAACAGTCAGACGTGGGTGAAGGGCGGAGTAGCATCGGTATTTTGTCTGTTGAAAGCAAAGATTTTTTTTGCCATCTACTTAGAACTAGAACCTGTTTCATAATCCGAACAAATCCTCATGTTAGAGCCGGTAAAAAGTTCAAATTTATATAAAATTTGCTCTCTACAACGAGGTTTGTTGTTTTTCACGGAATCTGTAGCTAGATGGACACGAAATGACAGAAGAAAAAGCACAGTTTTGGTTATAAAATAACTTCTGACATAAATGCAAAAAATTAAGTAGATTTTAAAGTGGTCGGCGATAGGAATTCAACACAGAAAGTAATCCGCCCATAATTGGAAAAGCTTTCTTTCCTTGTTTACACTTATCCAACCCTCTTGCGAGTTTACGAGATATAGTGTTATCTTATTAGGTTGGTAATCCACTGATGGCCGAAAGATCTCAACTTTCAGTCTTGGTTAGTCATTAAATATATTCACTTGAGAAATATTTATTAAATTCCTTCTACAAAGATCAGTTTCCGAAGTACCAAAAATCTTGTTTAAGCTTCCTTGTTTGTTTAATTTATTTTCCGAATTACTGGAGTTTAAAAGATGTTGGTTTTTTTAATATATTTTGTTACAAAAGATGTTATATAATCATTTCAATGTCTCTTAATAACCTTGATTTTCTTAATTTTACAAATGCTACATTACACAGTTAACCACAATATTCTATGGAGTTATACTGTTTGACTGTAAAAGAAAAAAACAAACAGCTAAATTTCAAAGGATTAAGTATATAAGGATTAAGTGTATATATATGAGTGATATTATTTATAAGTCTTGTGACGACTCCCTCTATACAAAAAAAGAGATTTTTCTTTCCGAATAAAATGGAGCAAAGATGTGATACCTGAATTTAAATTTTAAGTATTTTTCTAAGAATTTATAGGAATAGTTTTAAATATTATAATCAGGTAAATCCTGTCGAATAGTTCTTTTTCTCCATTTTTTACGATTTTCATGTAAAGTCTTTGTGATGAAGAATTCAAAACGATGTTGTCAGCTGTTTTATTCGTTGTGCTATATTTTTTCCGATTTCAGATTTAAATGCTCGTCGATGACATGAGTCCTATTTTAAAGTACCCAGGCCATTCTGTTTGCAGGAGACCCCGAGAACCATTCCCACTTGTAATGATATATCACATTTAAAGAGCAACTCTATCAAAAGGCTCCTTTTCTCCTTCTGACTCACCAATAATTATATTTAAACGAAAGGAAATAACTTGTTTGGTTCCTTTTCTGTTTTTTTTTTTATTTTATTTTCATGAAAAAAATTATTAATCTCTTTATCGGTTCTGGTATTTTCTTCTGTGTCACTTGCTCTCATCTCGACTTTTATCGAGGCGACAGAAAACAAACAAAAGCTTTCAGTTTGTGTGTGTGTGTGGCGTTATCAGCCTTCTTTGCTTTACCAGGAACGGGACGTTCTGATGTAAATGAGCAGAGAAAATCCTTCATCTCTAGAATTCATCCCGGTTTATCCAAAGATAAGGAGCCCTTTGTTTTAAAACATTACGCTTGTCACCTTTTTGTTCGACTTAAACCGGAGCCAAGGCGCTGTAATCTATTAAAAATATCGAAGGTTCGAGGAAATAGAATAACAAAAGGAATCTTTACCTTGCAGAACAAAGGAAACTCGGAGAAAGATAATTAAATCAAGCACATCGTTGTTTCCTCATTTACTAAAATTAATTAGAGTTTGTCTAAAATTAAAGATTTAATTGAAAATATGAACGATGTTGTTGGTTATCTCCTCCTGAGCCAAATTCTACGTAGCTTTTAACTTTCCAACCACAACAGCAAAGGAAGCAGAATACGGCCGCTAGGCGAGTTGGAATCTATTCTTTAGAAAATCAAAATAAAAGCTCCCATTTTTTCTTAATTCAGTAAGTCTCTAATCCACAAAAGATACTTAATTTGTTGTTAATTTTATGTGCGAAAAAACTTGTCTTACATCAGCTGCAAACTAATGTTTCACCAGCAGTAGTAATACGAGATGTTTAAAGCAAAATTGTAAAAATAAATCTCTCATTTAAGTTTATTATATTAACGGATTTTACTGTCAATGAAATCAGTTTGCCAAGTCTTTTAAAACACGAGATTGGAAAGACATTTTTTAAACTCTTGACAAATACTAACTGCCAACCTTTGTTTCTTTATAGAACAAACTAAGAAATTACTGTTCAAACTGCAGTTAACAGCTACAATTTTCTATAAAATTAAAAAAAATAATAACAGGAAATACTTTTATTTGTTTCTTATTCGTATTCCCATTAGAATATTGTCAGGAGCAATGAAGCCACTAAAAAGTATCTGGTCGCAAGGCACAGCATTGTAAGTATGCCGTTAACACTTGGTTCTTTGTCGTGATTATCGTTAAGGGAGTCTTATCAGTACCCAAGAAATCGGTGGATCCACGTTACCCGACGGATTAAAAAGAAACCGTTCATGTCCGATTGTACAAAGCAGGAAATGATTAATCTGTCGGGTACCAAAACCGGAAAGGTTTCCTCGCGACAAGATGGGATAAAACAGTCATGACGGCAACAACCGAAACGGGTTTCCGAGCCATGAGTTGTAAACAAGTAACCAGAAATCCCTGACGCTGGTACACAACCGAATGACGTTTTATGGGCCAGGCGAGGTCGTAAAACATGCTAATGACAAGAAGGGGGGGACACATAAATCATCTAACTATATTGGCAGGAGGAAAACCGGACTCGCTCACAACCATTTTGTTAGACCAAATTAGAGTTTTTTATTTTCGCTCTATTATGAATCAACCGGCCAATGCTAATGAAATCCAACGGCGGAACTCTCCACTAGATCTTATACGTTCCAAGTTTACGACGGCATAATAAAGAAGAAGAGAAAGAAAGGTCCTATAATATCCGTTCTCTACAATATAGCATCCTTACTTGCGTTGCAGAATCTGCACCAGCTCAACAAGAACATTTGCTGGGGCAATCAACATGTAATTAACTGTAATCTACGATATGACGTAAGAACGCGGGAAGTTTCTGAAAGCGGTCTGATTGCTCTTGGCGCGCTGGTTTTGATCACAGCGTGGAACCGACAGATTACAGTTATTCTATACCCAGCAAATTTATTGCGTTCAATATGAGGACGCATTTAGTCGCTAATTTTAAAATTGAAAATTTATTACAGGCGAGAGTTAATTGGAAAATCGATAATACTTAATAGCGAGTCAATTTCTTGATAATTTCACATCAAATGATTCCAGAATTAGTGGGAAACACACAGGTGATTTATACGACACGGACTAATTTCTGCGACAGTTTTCCTCACCGTGTCGTATCGATTGGGCTTATGGTACGGCTGCGACTCCTTTCGGCCGAGAAGATTACTGCATCGCCGACACAAGCCAAATGCGCAATATCAACATTTCTTTATTCTAGAGCTGGCATGCATGACCGGCTACAATTATTACCGCGAGTGGAGAATGGAGGCTTCGCGCTGCAAAATCGACCACGTATTGTCGATAGTGATTAGGTTTTGTCTTTTCATTCTGGAACGTGGCATGCGCTTCAAGCTGTTTTTCTCTCCGATGCACGAAGTGGCCGGATGATGGCAGAACTGATGTACCTCGCCGTAGCCACATTGTCTCCAAGAAAAGCAGAATTAAAAACTGGTCGGTTTTGTTTCGCCCAAGTCTTTCCCCTCGTTAGTTCTACATGGCTTAATAATCGCGTGATTTAAAATCTATGAATACACATTATTCCATTATGGAGTCTCGCAGTTTAGGCAGACGGAGTAAATTTGCCAATTAAATACGCTTATGTAGACGATTGCACGGCACACTAAATACCAGGCCTGCAGTGTGATTAAATAAGATTGAGTATTCTAGATCCGCCATCCAAGTTTTTTGATTTCTTAATATAAAGACAAAGTTGACGAAAGAGTAAAAATATTTTTTAAAAATTGTTTTAAATGAAACCACTTCCTCTCTCTCTCCATGTACTGACGTAATCTCTCTCTTCCACGTGTTCTCTCTCTCCATCTCTATCTCTCTCTCTACTGACGTCATCTCTCTCTCCACGTGTTGCTCTCTCTCTCTGCTGACGTCATCTCTCTCTTCCACGTGTTCTCTCCCCCCTCTCTATCTCTCTCTCCCCCCTCTACGGACTCATCTCTCTCTTTCCACGTGTCTCTCCCCTCCCCCCCTCTCTATCTCTCTCTATACTGACGTCATCTCTCTCTTCCACGGTTCTCTCTCTCTCCATCTCTAATCTCCTCTCTCCTCTCTCTCTGTACTGACGTCATCTCTCTCTTCCACGTGTTCTCTCCCCATCTCTATCTCTTCTCTATACTGACGTCATCTCTCTTTCCACGTTTCTCTCTCTCTTCTCCATCTCTATCTCTCTCTCTCTCTCTGTACTGACGTCATCTCTCTCTTCCACGTGTTCTCCTCTCCCGCTATCTCTCTCTATATACTGACGTAATCTACTCTCTCTTCCACGTGTTCTCTCTCTCCATTTCTCTCTCTCTCTTTCTCCTCCCCTCTTCTTTTGTACTGACGTCATCTCTCTCCTCCACGTGTTCTCTCACCCCTCTCTATCTCTCTCTATAACTGACGTCATCTCTTCCTTCCACGTTTCTCTCTCTCTCTCTGTCTCCTCCCCTCTCTTTGTACTGACGTCATCCTCTCTCCACTCTCTCCTCTCTCTCTCATCTCCTTCTCTCTCTCTCTCTCTACTGACGTCATCTCTCTCTTCCACGTGTTCTCTCTCGCCTCTCTCTCTTTCTCCTCCCCTCTTTTTCTACTGACAGACGCCATCTCTCTCCTTCACGTGTTCTCTCCTCCCCTCTCTATCTCTCGCTCTCTACTGACGTCATCTCTCTCGGTCTCTTCCTCCTCTCTTTCTCTCCTCTGTTCTCTCTCTCTCTCTTTTTCTCATCTCTCTTCTCTTCCACGTGTTCTCTTCTCTCTCCTCTCTCTCTCCTCCTTCTCTCTCTCTCTAAAAAAAAAAGAAATAAACTCGAAAAATAATCGCACATTTTTGTTCTGTAGACAAGTACTCATCTGCAAAGTCATAACACCAGGGGACGGCGCGAAGGTCCGGTAGTTAGGCTGCTACGCCTCCTGCTGGAGACCGGCTCGGCTTGGCGTACCCTCCTTCACACCCCACGGGGTTTGTTTTGCTCTTACCAGCCGACCGCGTGGAATTTTTCCGCTTTCCTCTCACATCTGAACTTTCAACGAATAAGACGATGACAAGATACTGAGCCTTTTCTTGTCGTATAACCGCAATGCTCTTCGCTTCATCGCTGACTAAACATCATCAACCCTATGACGGCTGCCGGCCCCAGACGAGTGTGGTACGTACCATGAAACTGTGGGTAGTGTATGGTATCATGGGTAATGCGTGTGTGACGTCATGCCTGCGTCACATTTAGATTAACACAGGTAGATTAGCACCGTTCTAAACATCCCAATGTGTTAACTAGTTCAGTTCTGGAAACACCTGAAACGATCTTTCTCTCAAAATTACTACCAAATATATTCACCTTTGTAGTGAATGATGCTCGTGGAAGAGGAAGAAGGCTCGGTGTCAAAGCCATAATGAAATGAGCAAGAAGTCAAGCCACCGTAACCCTAAAATTTGTGCTAAATATCCGGTGGCCCTTTTCTCTAAATTCTTTATAAGAAATCATTTTTTTCCCGTTATACTATTTTTAAAACGTTCAGCAGGGAGCTGGCATTGTTCTAGCTATTTCTGCAATATTAATAATCGAACCAGTCCCGCTGAACGTGTATCAGCGTATATCAAAATAAATAAATGTATATTTAAATTGTTCCATGGATTAGAATTATAACACAAATGGAAAGGGCCACTTTAAATCAGCTGAACACGCGCCAGCCGCCCTTTTCTCTCGGCACAATGTTTCGTTTTCACAGAGGCATAAATGACTTGTCAAATGGACTATGAAGTTAACCCTTTGCAAAGACATTTGGCATTTAAAAAACCAAAAAACCAAAAAAAATCCCCAGTTCTTATCGATGTTTCTGGTCATCTATTACGGTGACAATTTTTTTGTTTGTTTGTTTTGATTTTTAACTTTTTTTCCCCTTCTCTTCTTGGTCGCCGTACCATTTGTAAATCGCTCTTAAAAGGACATTTCCTACGTCTTGCTGATAAATGCTTAAGTCGCCGAGGTTAAACATGCTAATCTTTAATCCAAGTTAATCTTCGGCAGTTGTCGGAATTCTTTGCAGGCGCGGACTCGCACCACTTCCGGGTGGTGGTATTCTTCAGAGTAAGGGAGAATTTAAACGTCTAGATGAGCTCTTCTTTGAAAATCAATAAGTGGTTTTTAAAGAAAAAATATTCTGACGTAAGTTGCTGTTGAATATCTTACCAAAACGTCGGCATGCGCCTCGCCGAAAGGCTTGCTTTAAAATACTTATCCAGAAATAAAAAGCTGGTATTATAAGATCAGATGAAGGCCTGGGGATTTCTACACGAGAAAAGAGGCTCCATTGAGAGAGAGAGAGAGAGAGAGAGAGAGAGAGAGAGAGAGAAGAGAAGAGAGAGATATGGAGAGAGAGAGAGAGAGGTGAGAGAGAGAGAGAGAGAGAGAGATGAAGAGAGAGAGAGAAAGATATGGAGAGAGAGAGAGAGTGAGTGAGAGAGAGAGAGATGAAGAGGAGAGAGAAGAGATGAAGAGAAGAGAGAGAGATGGAGAAGAGAGAGTGAGAGAGAGAGAGATGAAGAGAGAGAGAGAGAGATGAGAGAGATAAAGAGAGAGTGAGAGAGAGGAGAGAGAGCTAGAGAGAAGAGAGGAGCGAAGAAGTAAGAGAGAGAGAGACCGCTGAGAGAGAGATGCCTCGAGCTATTAATGAGCGCTCGAGAGAGGCGACTTCTCATCATCTAAAAATAACTCTAACATCTCCGATTAAGTTTATAAGAATCTAAACCGCCGTACGTATATTTTATGGTTTACCTAAAATTGCCAAAAAAATATGCTTCTCGGTCAGGGTTAATGTATCATCTATTGGTTCTTAGTATATTCTGTCATCTTGTCTTGTCAAACTCTTCAAACCAAGTTATGCTAATAGTTACACCGTGAGAGACAGTTTTGTGGTCCAACATCGAAAACTTAGATTTCCTTACCATAAAATGTGTAGTTTTGAGGCAGCATCCCTGCTGACTGATGCTCCTCTTGTATTCGTTATTGATGCTCGCACGGTTGATTATAACGTACCTCTGCCTGTTTTCCTCAGTCACGTGTAAAGGTGGTAGGGCAGGTGTTGCTGTATCACGCTACTTACCAGGCTTCTGTTTCACGTTTCAAAATTATTTATATGTAGAAAATCTTTCAGATTTTCCGAATGATTAAATTAACAGTATCCGCATCTGCAGTGATTATAGAAACTGGCGCGGACAGCCGTCTGTCGTCTTCTGGAAGCCTTACTTCTCCCTGATCGGTTTATGCTCCAATAACTGGCTTGATGACCTTTTTTTTCTTTTTTAGACGATTTTAGTTTTCATTCCTGTGTACGGTGTTAGCAAAATTGTTTCTTCTGATTCATAACTTCCGGACTGAGATTTCTTTTGTTAAACGTTATTAATGACAAATTATTTACCCCTTAAAGTTTATTGAAGAAAAGCAAATACGCTACGTTTTCATGTCCAACAGTTTCCCATTTATTTATATTGCGGTACCTTTTTTAGGTATTTATTGTATTCGAGTACAGGATCAACTGGTCAGCATCTAGATTTATCTCCGCCAGATATTAGAGTTTCTTTTAGATCTTTTGTCAAGGGCATTACTTCACATTTAAGGACAGAGTCCCCTCTTCAAACAAGTCTCATGTCATTTACTACAATAAACGTCGGTTGGGACTTCGGACACCGGTAGGACCATCTAATGTGTCTGTGAGGTCGGAACAACATCGTGAGATGAGCCCAAACAGCATCACCGACATTTTGTGGCCGTCTGATCTCCACAGAAGCTGAAATAAAAGCTTTCTCTTAGCTGCTTCAAACACCCGGCGGGATATTCTTTACTGAAGATTTTTTTGTGTTTTATTAATCCTCAAGGCTGTTCAACCCCACACTCATCATAGCTGCGGGTATGTCTCACGAGATGTGCCTTCTACACTCACAACAATGAACCATACTGGCCAACAGATATTCTTATTAATAAGGACACCTCTGGAATGGCATTTAAATCCGTAAGTGGATGGACGTGGACTTCGCTGTTGACTGCAGTCCTGTCGAAAATGAAGGGTCAGTTAGGAGTGGCTTGAGTACCACTCAAAGGGGACGGCTCATTAATACACCTATGCATACATACGAGTGCGTCTGTCTTCTGAAATCTCTAGTGATAGCTCGAGAAACCGAAACGACAAAGCCAACTTTTTTCACAAAGTATTTATTCTCTTAATATTTATGAATCAGAATCCCATCTTAATTTTAAACCTTCTTTGCGTCGTATAGGTTTACCCTCGTTTACTTTCGTTAATCCCCTGACTCGATCGGTTTAACATATTACTGCATAATTCGGTTTTTTTAAATTTTTTTCTCCAATTATGATGAATGGAATGTAGTTTTATTATTATTATTATTATTATTATTATTATTATTATTATTATTATTTATTTTTATTATTATTATTATTATTATTATTATTATTATTATTATTATTATTATGTTATTATTATTATTATTATTATTATTATGATTATTATTATTATTATTATTATTCTTATTGTTGTTGTTGTTGTTGTTTGTTTGTTGTTGTTGTTCATGTTGTTGTTGTCGTTGTTTGTTGTTGTTGCTTTGCTTTAAATTTCTTGTAATTTCCAGAAAATACAATCATCGATGCTTCATTTCCGGTGGCTGACTTATCTGAGTTATCTCCCCACCCGCCAAATTTACAGTTACGATCAGAGACAATCTGTCGACCTTCCTACAGAGAACTTTCTAGAATCGACTTATGCCAAGACAGCGATAGCTAATTTAAAACACGCTTTTTTAAAAATGCATTTATACAAATGTCTGCATGTTTTGAACTTCGTAAGAAACTGACAATAAGGTGTCTGTTATTAGTAGTACCCAGTCACGATTATCTTAAAAATTAACAAATGATTTCGATAAAACTTAGCAGAAAAATAAATGGCGTTTGTAGCTCTCTGTCTATTCCTGAAGAGGCTGAAAGATGCCAGGGCACTAAAAACCATGACTTCTGGATGAATATTCAAATTACGAAAGGGAGATTCTTTCATATGAACCCAGGAGTGCGAGGTAACTTGTGAATAAGCCAGAGAATAAATTCCCCCTTTTTCCAAAGCTAAAGATTTGTCTGGGGTCTCTGTGGCTGCTCTGACCGTTTATGCCGCACTTCCATCCGGAAGAAGATAAACTTCCTTTCCAACGTGAAATTCGGAAAAGCGGTATCGAGTCGAGCCCCTTCTTCCGCTGTAAGGTGACTCGGATGGGAGAGATGCGTGTCTGCCTTGGTGGAGAAATCCCCACTAGAGATCTTCGGTGTTAGATGTAGTGGGAAAGCGGATAACCCGGAGAAAACCCACTCCGGCGGCTGAGAAAGAAGAACGAGAAAAACGTCACAAGTAGGCAGTAAAATTGATGTGTATTTAAAATAAATACATAGCCTACAAAAAATTTTATTTATTCATTATTATTATTATTATTATTATTATTATATTATTATTATATTATTATTATTATTATTATTATTATTCTGGGCGTGTTTTTGTTTCGAAGAAATCTTTATAATTAAATACGCACCACGTGCTGCCCATGTAACTTTTTCATGCCCCTATTTGCGAAGATGTCTATATATTTTTTCTGTTCCCTGGACCCTCCAGATATTCGTCAGTATTTCCATTAACTTTCCGTGAAATTCCAGTTGCAAAAACAGGACAGTTTCGTCGCCAGTTATTCTTGCACTTTATATCTGGAGATCAGCATATTACCTGTTTTATCTCTTCCTTTCAGATCTTGTAACCGACATTTCTCACCTGCTTATTTACTTATCTGTCCAGTGTGCGCTCTCACCCTACTGATCGTTTTAAATCATGCGTAGCGAAGGTTTAACCTTTAATTATTTAAAAAAAATACTTTTTTAAAAAAAAAATGTATATTTTAATGCAACTCAAACTGTTCAATGTCCATTCGGTGAGCAAACAATAGCTGAGAAAATTCCAGCGATTCCTACCTGTCCCCTTTGGTAGATGGGTAGATAGATGGTAATGGCCACGAACGGATGCTGGGGAAGGAGAGTTCCAGAACATTCCCAACCTGATTCCTCGTTTGTGTTTTAAACAATTTTTTCCAAAATTAAATTATTACAAAGGAGTTTTATAAACGGGCAATAAATAGGTCTGCTTCGTCTTCGCCCCCATAACGTGCACAGACAACTGTTGCTTGTCCAACCTTCCATATACCGCGTCAATTTTACCTGTACCGCCTGGCCCCGTTTAGAAGAACTGGTTAGTGTTTGTGTTGAACTAGCCACATAATTTAGTCAACAAACGTATAATACAGAAGACGTCTCAAGGATTTGTCGTCACACGGGGTTGTTGTATTAGTTGGGGAAGTACTGTGTATCACAGCCAACCCCCTGGCTTAACTTAATTTGTTTACAGATTCGAAGTTTGGTGGGTGCAGCTGTATCTCTGGTAACTGCTAGTGTTAGCACAAATACAAATACAACATCCAGTTCTCCTTAGTATAGTTTTAAATTTTAAATAAACAAGCAATTAACTTTACCCTCGAAGTTGGTGTTCTCTCAATTAAAGCTCACTTTCACATACAGCTGAACAGATTTATTATGCGATATTTGATTTTCCTAATGTCTTTTTAGAAGCCAGCAGTAGATTGATTCTGGCTGGAATGGCTACCTATCTAAAATGTATTACCTGGCTTAAATATCTGGGCATTCCAGGTTTGCTGTAAACACCACCTCCTTTATCATACATCCACCCGGATATAAAACAGCAAACTTTATACAGCTTTCTCCAGCCTCCAGTTCTGCATCTGAATTTTTTCCATCTTTGCTGACTAGAATGAACTCGGCTTTCTGCTGATTTTATTTTGTTTTTAAATTTGAATGAAGTGATAGCCTCTCAGCTAGTGCTTAATTTTCTATCAAAAGAAAAAACTAATTAACTACCTATATGATAAACTAACTAACTATCTGTATGATAAACTAACTAACTATCTGTATGATAAACTAACTAACTATCTGTATGATAAACTAACTAACTATCTGTATGATAAACTAACTAACTATCTGTATGATAAAATAGCTAACTATCTGTATGATAAACTAACTAACTATCTGTATGATAAACTAACTAACTATCTGTATGATAAACTAACTAACTATCTGTATGATAAACTAACTAACTATCTGTATGATAAAATAGCTAACTACCTGTATGATAAACTAACTAACTATCTGTATGATAAACTAACTAACTATCTGTATGATAAAATAGCTAACTATCTGTATGATAAAATAGCTAACTATCTGTATGATAAACTAACTAACTATCTGTATGATAAACTAACTAACTATCTGTATGATAAACTAACTAACTATCTGTATGATAAACTAACTAACTATCTGTATGATAAAATAGCTAACTACCTGTATGATAAACTAACTAACTATCTGTATGATAAAATAGCTAACTACCTGTATGATAAAATAGCTAACTATCTGTATGATAAACTAACTAACTATCTGTATGATAAACTAACTAACTATCTGTATGATAAAATAGCTAACTACCTGTATGATAAACTAACTAACTATCTGTATGATAAACTAACTAACTATCTGTATGATAAAATAGCTAACTACCTGTATGATAAACTAACTAACTATCTGTATGATAAACTAACTAACTATCTGTATGATAAACTAACTAACTATCTGTATGATAAAATAGCTGTATGATGAACTAACTAACTATCTGTATGATAAACTAACTAACTATCTGTATGATAAAATAGCTGTATGATGAACTAACTAACTATCTGTATGATAAAATAGCTAACTACCGGTATGATAAAATAGCTAACTACCGGTATGATAAAATACCTAACTACCTGTATGATAAACTAACTAACTGTTAATTAACTACCTGTATGATGAAAAAGTTTCAGCCCGAAAGAAAAAAATACATATAAAACTATTTATGGAAGATTTATTTTTTTTAAAAAAACGAAATGAATTTATTTAGATAAAACTAAATTTTGTATTATTTAATTTTTGAAAATACTTTCGATAAGAACAGGAAAAATTTCATACAGTTGATTTAGCAGGAATCATTCATCCTAAGAGCAAAATAGTTTGGAGCTACTTTCTTAAAAGTAGTAATGCAAATTGTATTAATTAGGCATAAATTTGTGTATTTATAAATGCATAGTTTTGTAATCTCGTAGTTCTATTGATTGGCTGCCCGCCCCAAGTTTGTATTCTTTATTCTTTATTTATTTCTTTGGTTTTTTTGTTTTTTTTTTTAAGTAGTTAATTAAATCATAAAGGTGGAGGATGGTTATTTACTAGAGGCAGGAGAAACGTTAATTATAATACGGCTGCCTTCCAGAGTTTTGCTAGGTTAAACCAACCTAGGGCGGAGAGGAAGGAGGAATGCCGACTCCTGCTGCTGGTAGATGAGGAGGGAAAGAATGAAAAGGTGAAGGATGAGGATTAATAACAAAGCGACCGTGTTGAGGAGCTGGGTAGCGGAGAAAGCGTTCGGCAATAACATCGACATCACCGAACAAAGGGGCCGCGACAGACGAAGAATTTATGAAAGCGAAGAGAAACGAGGTAGGATAGATGAGCGAGAAACAATGAGAGGGAGATATCAGATAACCGGGCGGCTAGAGATGGCATTTTAGCCGGGGTCCAGATAGCATTGTCGTCGAGCACCCGGCTCACCGATAACATTTTCATTATGGCTGCGGTGCCTCCTCCTCTGTCGGGATGCTGTTGCTGTTGTTTTATCTTGTGTTGCAAACCCAAATAAACGGCGCGCTTACAAATGCTCCATACACATCAACGGCAACAAAGCCCTGATCTCTGATCAGACCGAAAACTCGAAAAGCCGTAGGAACCGAGGATAACTTTACCACTCCTGGAGGCAGAAGTATCCTCCATGCACAGTTATTGACTTCCCGACAGAACAGGAAATAAATATCTAATCACGCGTTTAAAGCAGAAAGAAAAGGGAAGAAGCAGCCAACAACAGAAATATCTTTTCATCTAAAAGATCGAAAAACCGAATGTCTGTTTCTGAAAACGAGTATCGATCTGCGCATATCAAAAGAGCTCGATAACAGCCGCTGGCCTTTTGTCTGTAAGCGGACGCGTAATCTCCCTTGTCCGGTCACTGATGGCGGCACCAGTCCGGTCTAAAGAAGCAGCTTTAAAACTGGGTACCATTTTATATAATCCCTAACAAGTATTTCTATTGCGCTACCGTCAACAGACCAAAATTATTCCTGGTTTGTTTATGCATTTAGTTTTTATTCCTGTAATTTGTGCACATTAAAAAAGAAAAAAAGAAAAAAAAATACTTCCGATAGAGTCGATACTTTTACCCTGCACAGGATGGGACTTCCGGCGTGATAAACGCATCCAGACTTCGCTGATGTCTTTCGGATTGAGGTATGTGTTGGCAGAAGAGAGTTATTCTTTAAAGAGAATCTGTAAAAACTGATGATTATAACGTAGTCGTGATTGTATAGGTAACGAGTGAGTGGAGGAAAAATAGGATATTGTGGGTCTGAGAAAACGAGACGGTCCTCACATCTGACGGGTACCCGGAACAACTGAAACACACTCCGCTACCCGAAGAGCGGAAGTAGCTCGACGGTGTACACGCTGCTCTAGAGGAAAACTTCTTCGTTTTCGCTTTAGTAGGTTACAGAGTGTCGCAGCCTTCGAAAAGAAACTGGTTTTTATGTCCCTGTAACAAACACCCATCTCGTTCAAACAGAGCGCTCGATGCTGCCCGGTGATTTTGCTGTAAGACATAAAACGCTCAGGGAAGGAATTCCTCGATACGGGCCGAAGGAACATTTCCAAGAACCAGGGTTACGCATCAGTCAGGAAGAAACCGCTGCTAGAAGACCTTCTCATCTGTTCTTTTCGCCAGTAGTGACACGCACAATACCTGCGCCACTCGGTAATGGTAGATGCAGGCAGGGGTTTCCCGATGGATGGCTGAGTGGCTGCAAAATGCCGGGTGCACTACGCTACCGCGTGACCGATACTCTGCCTTCAGCGGCTCCTGTGGTTGCGAGAGGCGGGAATACCTGCTCTGGCTTTTCTCGTCGTGGTTTCCGAACTACAATGAACGAATCGTCGAAAAACGGGCATAAACAAACTCTGCTTACGAAGAACTGAGAGCACTTTGCATTTAAAAGGCTTAATAAAGTCTATTTGTAAGCACCCACGCTAGAATCCCTTTGTCTGCCCGCTTATTGGGCCCCAGACGTATCGAAAAGTCATCCTCGTGGTGCCCCCCCCCAGTGAGCCGCGATTCCACCTTGGAACCTACGTTTTTGGTTTAATAAGCATCTCAGCAGCGCCGTCTTCCGCATCTTGGGCTGTATTTTGGACAATCTCCGAGCGTTCTGTACCTGTAGATTCGTGGGTTTTCAGATTCAACTCCAAAAAAGATCCTTCGTTTTTCGATCGCCACGCACTTTCGTACCCTCGAAGTCGGTACCAGCCTTCCTCCCTCCCCCCCCCCCGGGTGATTTAGCGGCCGCCCTGACAGCTTCGCCAACTTTTCCACTGCCCGGTGGATTAACGTGTCACCTGCCCATTGCGATATAAACGTGTCAGGGAGTTCCGAGAACAGGTTATGTAGTATCCGTTGATCTTGTAACTCCGGACCTTCTCCAGAGGCCGGAGGCCGGATCCCAGAAGTGAGGTACTACCTGGCCCGACCAACCAAGCCGAGTCCCGGTCGCGACGCGAACTCTGCTGTTAAGAACCAAGAAATACAAAAGAACAAAATCCGTTCATAATAATCTCTTTTAACTGCGCTCTAAATATCTCCCATAAATCAAAAAAAAAATATATATATATATATATGTAGTTTCTCACTACCACTGAAACCATAGATAAAACAGATTCTGCTATAAAAAGATAGATTTGGAAGATCTGGTGTAAAGGCGTCCAGTTTAGCAAAGAAATGGCTTTCAACGTGGATTTAAACTCATTTCTTGCTTGTTTGTGGTTATGTTTGGTACACTAATAGACAGACGGGCAGGCTAGCTAATTCAGTGCTATATTTAAACCATAACTACAAAGTAAACAAGAAGTTTGTTTTTCAAAATCAGATGTATTAATCTAAAGAGCGAATCGTGAAAACCAGCTTTTACAGGTGCGAATGCGTCCGAGTACCGTACGGCCGGCGGCCAAAAGAAAGAGGTGTTTTGTAACAGTCGGTGCTGTGAACAGGTACGGATTCGCACTGGGTGGGCCTCACGCTAACAGAATAGCCCCTGGAAGAAGAGTCGGCTTGATTCATATGAAAAAAAATCAAGGTGCAGTTTGCTTTAATCAGAACTTAATTTTTTATTGTATTCGCTATTAATATTAAAGTTAGGCTTCAATAAACATCGCTACTGGCAACACTACAAAATTCCTTTTAACTAATAAAAATAGCGTTTATTTCTTAGAAATGATGGAAGCAATTCGATTGTTTAAAATTAACCCTTCGCGCTGCTGTAGTTTGTAAATCTGTCATAAAAATCCAGCTACTTTAGCTCGTCAGTTATGTAGTAGTCTACTGGCAAATATGTGAGACAAACATCTAAAACATTATGGTAATTCGTTAATTTTGCTGTTTTTTCTAACGTTGTCGGCTAAATTCAGTTGTGCTTTGTTCAACCATTTTAGTTAACACAAATTCTTCATCTGTTTCAACCTAAAGAAATAATACAACCTGTGAAAAAGTTCATGTCTTCCTCTTATGAAGAGCATTTGAGAAATTCATGCAAGGTTCGTTGTAGCATCATATTGTGTCAGATATTCATCGAAAGACAGAGAGAAAGAGAAGCAGATAGACGTACATGTATACGAAGGTTGAGAGAACGTGGAAGAGAGAGAGAGAGAGAGAGAGAGAGAGAGAGAAGAGAGAAGAGAGAGAGAGAGAGAGAGAGAGAGAGAGAGAGAGAGAGATGGAGAGGTGGAGAGAAGAAGAGAGAGAGAGAGAGAGAGAGAGAGAGAGAGAGATGGAGATAGATGAGCGATGGCGATAGAGAAGAGAGAGAGATATCGAGAGATCGATGTCTACTGGATCTCGAGCGGAGACTCTCGGAGAGGACAGGCCAGCATACAACAAATATTTTTCGACTTTCTAACTTTGTAGCAACTGTGGATTTTAGCTCCTAATTTTCTTTTTTAAAAATATTATTACTATAACTAATAATAATAGTCTTTTTCCTAAGCCCTAGCAAGTTCTCTTGTATGATGTCGTCAGGTAGGTAGGTGTAGGTAGTTCATGAATGCCAACTATCCGCATACTCTATACAAACCAGAGCTTGGGCTTGTGTAGCTTAGTTTGTAGAAGGTTAAAGAGAAGTTAAAAAAAAAAGCACCTGGAAAAATAGCAAAACACTAACGCGTCTATTTTTAATTTTCTAAAATTCTAAAGAAACTCCGATTACAAACTCTCCCCTGCCAGATCGTGGAAACCGTCACCAATCAGCAGGTTAATCTACCAGAGCCGTCAATAGAAACTGCATCGGTCAGTTGGAAAGCGTCTCGGCCTCGTTAACCTGATACCAGCGACGGCCTCAGAAGTGAGGCTCGGCTGACATACGCCGCCTTCTCAGCACCGTTCCCGACGTCAGGGAAATCGAAAATCTAATTTTACGGTCAAATATCCACATTCAAGACCAACCTCCCCCCCCCCGTCTCAAAGAGCCGGACTACTTTTTCGCTTTATAGGGAATATACGGCGCCATAAGTTACATTTTCTCAGGTATTAAATCAATGCTGAAAAGAGAGGCTCACCCCAGAACCTCCATAGTTTGACGTCATCACTCGCCTTCGTCACGGAGCATGAAGTGAACCCAGTTCTTCCATTAAAGCAGAGACACAGATCGCCAAAACAATGGACCGGATTAATTAGGAATTCAGTCAAAGCTATTTATTAACTGTGATGTTCTGGGCTTGAAAACATCGTATGACAAATACGAGCTTTGAAAGAACAGGAATCCTACCATTTTTTAAATTTTTTTTCCTTTAGTCTCCAGGAATTGTTCAATTCTTCTAATTCCAATGTCGACTCTTTTGGAAATTTCGCAGAAACGAGGAAAGAATCGACTTTCTGTGTTTCTGGCGTCGTTTTTCTAACAAATGGTCAGAACAAATCCTAGCTATAACCAGATCCGTAGACAACCTTTTCAGAGGTTGAGGTCTTTAGTAGGGGTCAGGCATTAAGTGGCATCAAAGAGGAAGGATAATAGGTCTATTGTTTTTGAATAAACGAAGCTAACACCTTCGTAGAGGCTACGTTGCTGGTCAGGAACCAGGGATCTTGGTGTATCGGGTAGTTTGAGGGTGGGGGGGGTGAAAAGTTGGCAGAGAACTGACAGGTGTGGACCCTAGTGGCTTCTGCGAATACTTCCTCTTTCCTTAACCAATGCAGCAGGGCACACTCTTGTCTGCGGCCTTGAACTTCAGCGGCGAGGGGACGCTCAGGGAAAGCTAGTCTCCAATTTCTATACTGATGACACTTGTACAGATCTTGTTATTATAAAAGAAAACGGTACTTTTTATCCTATCTCAAATCGCCATGCTTGACTGAGCGTCGATTCTTTCGGGAAAGCGCTTGGGTAACAGAGTAAATCGGTACAAGTGTCCGAGATTAGCGATTCTTCTCTCAACACCGTAGAAATAAACAGACAAAGATCAGCTGACAGCCACCGCTTCGTAATATGAAATTACTGATGGATTAGGGAAAGAGAAAGCCAGTCAGGGGTGCTGAAGTAAAAGATAATTGGTATCGGTCCTGACGCAATGACGCGGTAATTAACTTTACTGTTTGCTCAGTTCAGATCCCTGAAGAGAGAGATTGGTTCGTTATCGCTTTGTCCCGTCCCCGAAGTTAGTGTGCAAGCTCCCAAATATTTTTGCCTCATCCCTAAAAGAGGGGACTGAAAAAAAAGAAAAGAAAAAAAAAAGGCTGAGCAGAAAATAAGAAGGGATTTTGCGATTTTTTCAGGATGGGAATTAATCGAAAAGGCGAAATAGTATGAAAACAATATTCAAATATAAAAAATAAAGTATCAGAGAACTGGTGAGTGCTGAGAGAGAGAGAGAAGAAGAAGAAGAGAGAGAGAAGAGGAGAGAAGAGAGAGAGAGAGAGAGAAGAAGAAGAGAGAGAGGGAAAAAGAAGAAGAAGAAAGAGAGAGAGAAGAAGAAGAAGAAGAGAGAGAGAGAGAGAAGAAGAAAGAAGAAGAAGAGAGAGAGAGAAGACAAAGAAGAAGAAGAGAGAGAGAGAATGGGAGGTACAAAATGCAAAGTTATTAAATAGTTTTTATTTTAATTAGTCAATTCGATAAAATTAATCTTCACTTTCTCGAGTAATAGGTCAGGGTTAGAGGACCAGTTTTACGTACGAAAAATATGCGGTAAATTCATTACTTCTTAACCCGATTTAATTAAAAATTTTATTCTTAATGAATTAAATTCGAAATTGACTGCCAAATAAATGTCAACTAAAAGCGCCACCGGAAGAAGCGGGTCTGCACGTTCCGATGGTGGCCGGTTATAGGAGGTGAATATCTTGAAATATAAAGGTCGCACGATGGTTAAGATACTAATCTTACAACTGCTGTCAATCAGGCGCATATCCGAGTGAGAAACAAATAAATAATTCTCGTAAATATTGATTTGCAGCGTGCGTTCTGATTGTTTAATACTACCTCAGAAGTAATTACTGGTTTGATACCTGCAGCGACATCCGAACTGGCAGTATACGTATTTATAACTTCCAGATCCGGTAGATTTTGGAAGCTTGATATAATGTCTAAATTATTATTATTATTATTATTATTATTATTATTATTATTATTATTATTATTAATGCTGTTGATGAAGTGCAGTTAGATAGATCCCCGTCGCGTGTCTGTCCACTGGTGGACTATTGCACACGTGTCCACCCTGATAACTTTCTTTACCACGGGAATATTCCCGTGGAGTTGTTTGTTCGACTGCTGTTTTGAAGCAAATGTCGGCCTCCTGACTTTAAGCACGAAGTGTGAAGATCGGTCCGGTGGTTAAGAAGACCTACACTACCAACTTGAACACTACGTCCCGAGAGTCCTTATCACCCTGTCCTCCAAGCGAGTTCCTTTTTAGTTTTTCTCCCGAGTCAATCAGGGGACATGGCACCAGGGATCCTCATCTCACATCAGAATCAGGCGTGGAGCAGTTAGAAAGATACCCCGCCCCCTCTTTCTTGTTAGGTTACCTCCTATAAAGACATCGTGGTGAACGTTATCGCCTTTGTTCCATTTTCCTCCTTCCGAAGTATTCCGGCCCGGAACATTATCCGGGCGAAAAGTCTGGCTGCATAACACCGGAAACCAAGGCTAAATTGACTCGCGAAGAGTCCCGTTTCAAAGCGAGATTTTAAAATGTAGAAATAAGTTAGCATTCTGCTTATTATTATTATTCGTTTGTTTGTTTGTTTGTTTTAATAAGAACCAAAAAGAATTAAAAAACTGCTTTCGCCTACTTGGGGATTATCTTGTAGACTTTCCATTTCGGTTTCTAAAACTTATTTAAGTCTAATCCCGTGTCAGGGTAGCGTTAAATATGGCGGCGTGTTCGAGATTCCTCAATTTGGCAGTGCTGGAGGAGAAAGGGCACCGACCTAGAACCTTCGAGAAATACCTGCCATCGACGTCTTCGGCTAGACTGGCTCCTCTTGGGAGGGGTAACGACATTCATGAATCTGTGACGCTGATTTCGTGGGAAAATTCATAACATAGCCCATACGGATCACCACCATTCGCATCTCAACATCCATAGAGTCACTCGGCTAGGAGATTTGCAGTCCATTCACTGCGCGTGGAACTCTGCGATTCCTCTAAAGTGAAGGCTCAAAAGTTTCGGTACCGGACGCAAACCCGACTTAAGTCCGTCCTCTTAGCTACACATCAGTAAATTCCATGCGAGGTGAATCTTTTACGGAGTCGGTGTCCTTATAAGAAAGCATTGGTAAATGAACGGTAAATGACGAGTATACTAAGAAATGTTGACAGATTTATTACTTTTGTCAAGTGGAATTCACTTAACAGAAATTAACAGAAAAACTATCCATTTATTCCTTATTAAAAAACAAACCAAACGCTTTTGTCACTTAAATGTATGCAAAAGAAGAAAATTAGTCGCCATTCATTTGTAATAAGATGTATTAAGTTATCAGCGGCGAAATAAAACAAACAGAAGTTACCGTAAATAATATGCAATTAGTTTCATTCCATGAGGATACATATAATTTCTAACTTTCTGTGAAACAGCAAATCGAGCTGGAATTTATACAGCCGTTTTTGGTCATATCAAATTTAACGTGGCTAGTTAAAAGGTTTAGGAAGCAAGCGATTACCACCTGCTGTCTTTATGGGATTACAGAGGAGCTACAGTGTATATTGTAATTTATTTTGTAATAACGTACGTTCATATTAAATACTCTAAGTCAGTGTTGTGTTGCTATAGTGTACATGGTTCACTGATTTACTTAAAATCAATGTTGTAATGTAATGTGGATTGTTTATATCAAGTAATGTGATGTAGTATACAGAAGTGATAACTTAGAGTAGATCCATAAGGATTACAGTAATCCAGTTTTGTTATAACATTATGTAATGCAGTCTTCTGTTACTACCACGCAGTGTGTAGAGTCCATACGATTTAGTGCGACACATTATAGTTCTGTTATAACGTAGTATTGATCGTTCTATACGATTTAGTGCGATACAGTATAGTGCTGTCATAACGTAGTATTGATCGTTCTATGCGATTTAGCGTGATACAGTATAGTGCTGTCATAACGTAGTATTGATCGTTCTATGCGATTTAGCGTGATACAGTATAGTGCTGTCATAACGTAGTAGTGATCGTTCTATGCGATTTAGCGTGATACAGTATAGTGCTGTCATAACGTAGTATTGATCGTTCTATACGATTTAGTGCGATACAGTATAGTGCTGTCATAACGTAGTATTGATCGTTCTATACGATTTAGTGCGATACAGTATAGTGCTGTCATAACGTAGTAGTGATCGTTCTATGCGATTTAGCGTGATACAGTATAGTGCTGTCATAACGTAGTAGTGATCGTTCTATGCGATTTAGCGTGATACAGTATAGTGCTGTCATAACGTAGTAGTGATCGTTCTATGCGATTTAGCGTGATACAGTATAGTGCTGTCATAACGTAGTAGTGATCGTTCTATGCGATTTAGCGTGATACAGTATAGTGCTGTCATAACGTAGTAGTGATCGTTCTATGCGATTTAGCGTGATACAGTATAGTGCTGTCATAACGTAGTAGTGATCGTTCTATGCGATTTAGCGTGATACAGTATAGTGCTGTTACGATGTTACAAAGTAGTGTCGATATCCCATACGGTTTAATAAAATGCAGCTTAATATTGTTATGATGTGGTGTCATTGGTTAATTTTCCGAAGTATAATGCAGTCTCTCG
>JACATO010001792.1:0-10000 GCA_018389105.1 Nautilus pompilius | reverse complement strand
TGACAGACTCGGGCGAACTATCGACATGAACGGCGGGGAGACAGTACAAGAAAAATCTCTCCCTCTTGGGGCTCACATTTGGGTGATCTTTGTTATCTTAAAGCGAAGTTACTGGCTGTGTTACGACGGCCCTATTCGTTTTAGCTTACACGGGGTTTTGCTCTTAGCAGCATCAGCCTTCCAGCCACGGAAGGTTACTTCTGCCGCACATGTAAGAGATGTTCTTTGTCTCGAGGGTTCGGGAGAAGGAGGACGGGCAAAGCTGGGCTTCAGATAACAAAGACGTAACCCGACTGTAACTTTTCTTACTATTTCTGATGTACCCCGTTCTCTTTTGTTACCGGACCGAAACAACGGTATGTGTCAAGTATAGGACTACATCGATCAGTATCTGCGTAAGCCTGGTTTATCTTGATAATTATATATAATATACACGTAAGAGAGAGAGAGAGAGGGAGGGAAGGGAGAGAGAGAGAGAGAGAGAGCAGAGAGAGAGAGAGAGAGAGGAGAGAGAGAGAGAGAGAGAGAGAGAGAGATCATAAAATAAAATCTGATGTTTTATTCAGTAAGTCGAAAACTAATATTAGACGAAAATCAAGGGGTAAACTAACCCCCTTTTAGGCTAAAGTATATAATACTGATCGTGCCATTTCGAATAAATAAGAACTGTTATATTCTCAAGATTGGATTATCGTATGAACAAATACATCATTCATCATCTCTCTCTCTCTCAGCTTGGATCAACATTAAAAACAACTCTTTTAAAAAAAAATAAATAAATATCTGTTATATACTTTGCAAGAACAAAGTTGAAGAAATTTCAAATAATAAATAAACGAATTCACGAAACCCCAGAATTGTACAAAGCCAACTGAATACAAAATTAATTTTTGCAAAACGACCAAAAATTTTAAACTGATATTTAATTTATTGATACGTATTATTTTCGACGTATTTAAACTTACTTTTGTACTGCGCTCTCCTTAATCAGGTAAAAATACACGTTAAGCAAATTTTCAAGAAAGGACAAAATTAGCTGAGTAACTAACTGTCTGCCAGAAGAGATTTAAATGTCGTTCGTATATAAATTATTGTTTTTTGAAAAAGAATCTGTTTAAAGGTCCACTGTTATAAACATTTTGATCCGGATAATAATAATAATTGTGTAATAATAAAATAATAATAATAAAATAATAATATATAATAATAAATAATAATAATAATAATAATAATAATAATAATAATAATAATAATAATAATAATACTAATAATAAATAATAAGTGTGTGATAACACTAATCATTGTAATAACTGGTTTGTCTATTAAAGTAATAATAAATAATAATCAGTATTGTATATATAAACAGTAAATAATACTAAACTATATATTAATCAGTAGTTTTTATATGAATAATAATAATACTAATAATAATCTAATAATAATAATAATAATAATATAATAATAATAATAATAATAATAAAATAAAGCTTATTTTATGTAGAGTAAGAAAAAGGGATAAATAGTAATTTTGTTGAACGAACAATGAGGGAGTGGATCGCTTGTAGTCTGACCGAACTGATGTTGATTTTCGCCCATTCACGAGAACAATACGAGATTTGTGCTCACGGGAGCGCAGCAAGATGGCGATACTAAAAGTATCGCATGAAACCCGTCAGCGGCTAATTAAACTGGAACAAATCTAATATTAATTACTGCCACGTCTTTATAACGATAAAGATCGTTGATGGGAAAGATGACTTCTGCGCGACATTTAATCAAATTAATGACCTTACACTAATGACCAGACATTAATTATTCATTTCTCTCTCCAAGCGCAATACCAATTTATGGTCGAGTCAGGGCTTTCACGTGGATTGTGACCCTCACCAGCGAATACGTACATACATATATACACACATATGCCCGTAAATTTAACTAATATCAGCAAAGACGCTGACTGAAATAGATGTATAAATATATTCCATTATTGTTACCTGGTGGAAGGAAATGAGCCAGCCAACACCGGTTCGAGTTCATCTTAGCATAGGAGAGATAATATCCTAGTCCCAAAAAATTCGAACTCATCCTTCCTCACGCCGGTATCATTTCTGGCCTTCCTCTGGATCCCAAACACATAACCTGTGGGGGGGAGAGGTCGGCCTACCTGTTTCTCTCAACACCTTTGCGTCACGTGCAACGAAATTCCGACGGGCCGTTCATATAGTTCGTGAGGGGTCGGCCGGCCTGATGGCTACTACACCGCAGCGCTGGACAGAGCTAACAAATTTCTCACTTGTTGCGTCGGACAGAAGATGATCGCGCGCGAGATAACCGAGAGGCTGACAGGAACGGGCCGGCGTACCTGTTCTCAGACTGATTAGGGGTGGGGCAAGCACCAGGTGGGACGGGGATAATTGAAAGCGATGTCGCAACGAGACGGGTGGACGGACCACTCTCCGGTACCCGTGCCGGGAGGAAATCACAATAAAGGGGGCGCGGTCTGGATCCCGGTCGTAGTCGTCATCTTTTTCAAGATATTCCCAACCCCCGGCCCTCACTGTGGTGTGGTGTGTGTGTGTGTGTGTGACTAATTATTCGAAGCCCTGAAAGATTTTATTTCTCATTTTTCTATAATCTTCGCTCGTTTATAGTCTTCCGTCGTCGGAAATTTACCCGCTTCTTTTCATCCAAGGTTCTCACCTGCGTTTTCTTCTTCCCGGTGATGAAGATGGAGATGAAGATGAAGATGCCAACGCCGAGAGTCGCTCACTCGCTATTGATGTGTATTTTTTTTTTCTCCCTGAATTAGTTCACCGGCGGAAAAAAAAGCGACCGACCGACCGCGGGGTTGGTTCACTTGTATCCCATCTGATTAAATCTCGACTATGCGGCGTCGCTTGATCGCTTTCCGGCCAGAAGGGGGCCGGCATTGTGCGCGGCTACGGGGGTGTGTCGGTTCTCCCCAAGGCGTGGAGATATCCCGGCCCCATAAAGAACAGACCGGGCGAGTTTCAGGGCCGCCCGACCCCTCCCTCTCCAGCTATTCCGAGGCCCGCATCCGTTTGATGAGGACACTAGCTGGCGCCTTTCCCTCATATAACTTGTCTATCTATTCTTCCCCGTGACAAATAATGACAGATTGTTAGTTAGGCCAATTAGTGGTGCGTTGGTCGTCCAGTAATTGATCACTCTCCAGAGAACGTGCTGGCCGTAAAGAGCGCCCATTGTTCGGTCGAATCAATTTTACGAGCCTATTCAACTGGCGTTTTAGCCAATGAGTTTGGACGGTAAAGAGAATACGGACCGGGCCCCGTCTCGCTCGCTCAGCGACCGCGGGAGGCGGAAGAGACACTTTATTTCCCCCCTGCAAACTACTTTCTAATGCGCGCGACTCGACCAATCAACTGCCTTTGTTTACTAATGATGTGACGGTCCCGGCTAACAACAATCGAGGCGCTTCCATGGCGGAGGGGACCGCCCCCCCCCACCCCCGGGGCCGGGCCCGTATTTATAAACGAGTACACTTTTATGGGTCAGTCTGTATGCCACCAATTATCTTTGAAGACGGCGTGACGTCACTTCCGTCGGCGGGGCGACTTACTTCGAGTGTGGAGTCCTGCACTCTGTCAGTTCTCCGTTCGAGTAGGTACAAGCCGGCCGCGTTCGCATGAATGAACGGATGAATGAAAGCTGTTGACACGCGCGATTCTGGGGGAACCGTGCGAGGCAAACGGACGTCGGCAGATCCTGTGGACTCTTTCCCAGCGGACGGACGGACGTCTAGCGATGCTGTCAACGGCCCTGTCCACCAGCGGCGGCGCGTCCGCCTTCAGTAAGCCCGTGAGTTCGGCCTCGGCCGCCGCCGACAGCGGCCCCCCGGCCAAGGACGCGATACGCTTCAGCGTCGACTCGATAATCGCCGCCGACAGCGGCCCGGAACCTTGCAAAGACGCCGCCGGACAGGTGTCGGAGGCCGGCGGCAGCCGGACGCAGCAGGCCCCTCTGGCGCCGTCGGCGGCGCACAGAACTTCTATCCACTCCTTTAGCGTAGCGGGGATATTAAGTAAACCGAGCAGTAACAACAGCTCCCGGTGCGTGGACAGTAGTGGCGCCTCGGCCTTCCTCCCACAACCCGCGCACGACACACGATGGCCCGTTCAGTGCACCACCGCCACCTTCCCCTGGCTATCCACGTCCAGGATGTCCCCTCCTCCACGTAAGTCCGAACATTGCAGCTCTTTATTTTCTTGTCGTTGTTGTTTGTTGTTGGTTTTTGTCCCTCCCTCTGTGTTGATTTAGCCCAGCAGAGACCCCCACCCGGACCAGGCTGACCCGAGACTGTGGGCGACAACTCGAGTAGCTCTTGCCCCGGGGCAGCGCGAACCGACGGGCACCGACCGGTTTCCTAAAACACTTTAGCGGACTGGCGATGGATGTTCGCAATCGCTGAAGCAAATACATGAGAATTAGCTTCGAATACCTTTTCCTGTCGTAGTTAAATGATAGATTATAACACAAAACGGGGGGAAAAAAGCATCCATACAGTTTAAAATCCACAAGTTTCAGTATTAAAAGACGTATCTACGTTTGCTACCTTTTCTAAACTAATTGCAATAAAATATCAATCTTGCCAATCCCCTGAAATTTAACTAAAATCTCTTTCTTTTTAAGACAACAACAACAATCCTCGGTCTCGCCGATTATAATTGCGCCAGGAAATACAATTCTGCTGAACAACTTTTAATTCAGAAATTATAATTTTTAAATCAAGTTAATTCAGTTTAAAAATTACAAATATTTTCCTTTTTCGTGTATGGTTCATATTTCACTACATATCGGCGAAAGTATCAAAGTTACCCGCATGACTGTAATATATATATATATACGGTGGCGATTCGAACTGAAATCGATTTCAGGTTAAAACCCTAAATTCGATGGTAACCAAAGTTTAATGATTTTGAAAAGAAAAACAAAATATATGTAACTAGTAAGTTTTTATACTTAACAAATAGATTTGTGAATGTCAGTAGACGTTAGCAGTTTAGTTAAATAAAGTTCGTTCATTTGGTAACAAAGGATTACTGGGTGATGTTTTATCCTAATTGTGCTTTTAAGGTTGTGGATTTGTGATTTAAGTTGAGAGAGGATTTTATTATCACGAGCCGAGGTACATCATGACTTCTTATCGCCTGTGTTTATTATTGTTGTTGTTTGTGTTGCTGCTGTTGTCGTTGTAGACCACCGTTGCTTTGACTGTCTTGTTGTTCTTATACTAAAAGAGGTAACTAAAAACCTTGCAGGTAGAGACTGCGACTTAAATTTCGTATCAAAGCAAATTTTTAGAGCAGAGAAATTCTGTAGCTTTGTGGCATTTTCTTTCATGAGTGTTTCTTTGAATTGAATTATCCTCTCTCTCTCTCCTCATCTCTCTCCTCTCTAATCCATCTCTCGTCTCTTCCTCCTCTCCATCTCTCTCCATCTCTCTCCTCTCTCTCTCTCTCTCATCTCTCATCTCTCTCTCTCTCCTCCGTCTCTCTCTCTCTCCATCTCTCTCTCTGAATCTCATATCTTCGCCTCTCTCTCTCCTCTCTCTCCATCTCTCAGATCTCTCTTCCTCTCTGTCTCTGCCTCTCTCTTGTTCTCTCCCTCGCCTCTCTCTCCAGCTCTCTCTCCTCGCTTCTCTTCTCCTCTCATCTCTCTCATCTGCTCTCCCTCCTCCATCTCTCGCTCCATCTCGTCTCAATCTCTCTCTCTCTCTCTCTCTCCTCTCTCGCTGCTCTCTCTCTCTCTCTCTTCTCTCGCTCGCTCTGCTCTCATCTCTCTCTCCCTCTCTCTCTCTCTCTCTCTCTCTCTCTCCCTCTTCATCTCTCATCTCTCTCGTCTCTCACCCTATCTCTCCTCCAATCTCTCTCCTCATCTCTCATCTCTTCTCACTCTCTCTCCATCGCTCCTCCATCTCTCTCGCCTCCTCTCTCTCTGCTCCCTCCTCCTCCTCTCTCTCCTCCCTCTCTCTCGTTAATTCTGTGAAAAGTAATTGAAATAGACAAAGATTTATAAAAGTATTTTTTTTTTACGAATAATCTAGGCTATATTAAATGTAACGATGGTGGTTAATTCTAAGAAGAGAGAGGAGAAGAGAGAGAGAGAGAGAGAGAGGAGAGATGGAGAGAGAGAGAGAGAGAGCGCGAGAGAGAGCGAGAGCATTATTTTTTTAAGCAGATTTTGAATAGTTTTAAATGTTCCGAGAACCAAATTACACACTATATATTACACTTTGGGCGTCCAGCATAAGGAAGACTTCAAAGAATCTGATATTGGGTATTTCGTGGTGGTATAATAAAGGTATCACTGGTAGAATGTTAACCAAATATTAAGTAAATCCAATGAAATCAACAAAATAAAATGTACAGTCAAAATGTTATTTCACTGTGGAGGGAAATGTAGCAGTTTTGATATCAATAAGTAAGCTTTACTTAACAAAATTACTGTTTTCTGTGAGATCGTACCTAGTTGCCATTTAAAGGACTACTTTCATTAGACTTCATAAAATATCTGAAGCATGTAACTGTCTTGCAAATTGCTAAATAATAAAGTTTTAATGGGGTCATAAGGAGTTACCTACTCGTGATTCTTGGAGTTACAAAGATTCAATTGCGATAGTGCACCTACTAATAATGACGTCAGATTTAGATACCCTTGAAGACCACAGTGATGTAACACACGTTTAAAAAATGAGTTTTCTCTTGTTTTTTGTAGGGGTATCTGCACTAGGATTCTAATTCATTATAAACTGATTCTATAGCGCTGATCGTCTACCGTACGGTAGCGAATTATACAAAAATGTAAAGTCTTTCGATGCCCACCTGTTACAATCTTTCCATCCACAGAAAACATACAGACTTCAAATCATTTCGAATTTTCTGGTTATTAATGTCGTAGTTCAATATTTATTTTGACATTTTAAATTATTTAATTGTTTTTTTTTGTTAAAAAATGCGACGTTCGATTATGAATCACCAAACACAGTTAAACGCTGATTTATAAGAGAATTTAGATTTTGTTTAAAGTTGAAAAATACACGAACAAATTTGCGTTTCTTAAAGTTATATTAATTGTATAATATTAAGTATAGTTTATTTATGCCATTAGGTAATAATAATAAAAATAATAATAAAAATAATATAATAATAATAATAATAATAATAATAATAATAGTAGATGTATTTATTCATTTGAGACAGATTACCATCATTCTAAAATCATGGTTTTCTGATTATAGAATAAAACAATTATAAAAGCTAAAAGAGAAGGGCTGTCTGTCTGGTCGAGGATGGCCCGTTCTGGAAGGATAGTTCAGACACGTGAGTTGGATTCCCGGCTTGTAGATTTTTAAAAAGAGAAAGCTAGAATTGAAAACAAAATATAGTTTAAGTCTTAACGCCATTCCTGTTTCTCTAGTAGTGGATCGGCTATGATTCAGATCAACGAAAAGCTTCTAGAAACAAAGACATTACCTACATTCTAAACACCTGCTCTTTTACCTTTTCGTTCAATCAGTCAGAAACGTTCGGTTCCCTTCCCCGACACCACAGACTGTAAGCTTTAGATCTGGTGAAGACGCTGACAACTTCTGTCTCATAAAGGAAGACTATTTACAAAGTGAATTACTGCCTTTGCGTTTTTAAGCCCGACTAACTGACCTGTGTATTTATTTCTTACGGTAATATAAAGTAGAGAAGATTACACGTTAGCTTAAAATACCTTCGTTACTTTGATGAGCATAAAAAAGAGTTCAAAGGAGAAAGCAACAAAGTCGCCAATGGCAAACAGAAACGATAACTAAAAAAAAGCCTTTATTGTTATATATATGTGTGTATGTGTGTGTGTGTGTGTGTGTGTGTATGCGTGTGTATGTGTGTGCATGTATGTGTGTATGTGTGTGTGTGTATGTGTATGTGTGTATGTATGTGTGTATGTGTGTGTATGTGTATGCGTGTGTGTGTGTATGTGTGTGTGTATGCGTATGTGTGTGTGTGTATGTGGTGTGTATGTGTGGTGTGCGTATGTGTAGCGTGTGTATGTGTGTGTGTGTGTGTGTATGTGTGTATGTGTATGTGTGTGTATGTGCGCGCGTGCAGTCTTAGTTTTATGAAAATTAGGAAATTCTAAAATAATCATTAATTAGTGCGACTACAAAATAAATTTAATTTTGTTTTAATTGTTCTATGTATACTGTTTTTTATAGAAACTTTGAAGACATTTTAATTACTTCCTAAATAAACAAAAAAACGTGGTATTTTTAATGGATTAAATATTATATGTATGATCAATTTGCTCAGATGAACTGACGCGGAACTTCAATATAATTTTGCTGGAGTATACGACCTCTTCTCTCACTTTTTTATGATTACGTGATTCAAAGGAGAGGACTTTCTGAATAATAGTATTAAATGTAAAACATTATTAGTGATCGGTCGGGGTTCTCAGGTGTGTGCAGCAGTATTCGAAAGTGTAGGGTGATTATTTCAAACGCGTAACAAACATCGATGGTTTAAAGTAAGAGAGAGAGAGAGAGAGAGAGAGAGAGAGATGATGATGATGGAGGAGAGAGAGATGGAGGGAGAGGGAGGGAGGGAGAGAGAGAGAGAGATGATATGAGAGAGAGAGATGGGAGGAGAGAGAAGAGAGGAGAGAGCGCGAGAGAGAGAGAGCGATGGAGAGAGAGATTCAGAGATATAGACTATAAATATGAAATATCTAAGCTATACAAAGGAAGGAACCGAGTTAATAAATCCACGCTAGGACAGCGAGAACAACAGCAAAGTGGTCAGGACAGACTCTGCTCTCACATCTCTACGAAGCAGTCGGGTGAGCAGCTCACGCCTGGTTTTTTGGCAAATGTTAAACTGTTTAAATATTTTAATCAACAAAAACAAACAAACGAAAGAACCCCGTAGTTTTTAAATCGCGTATTTAAAAAAAAGAGGCGGGGTGAGTGTCATTCCTTGAGTGACGAGTTCAGTAACTTCACGCCATCCACCAGAAGAATTCTAACCCTCGCCTGCGATTACCGAGAGAAGTCCCCGCAGAGAGAGAGAGCGACCCCCCCCCAAAAAATACAGTTTAAATAATTTTTTTTTTTTTTTTTAAATGTTGTTTGAAATGACTCGTTGCTCGGCGAACGTCTGTTGTATGTAAGACGTATATCCGACTTCCGTCTTTGTCTCGAGGACGGTGTCTGCCCGTCTCGGGTAGGTGGGAGGACGGGTCTCCGACCGAGCACCGGATTCTATCCGGTTTAGAGAAATGCGAGTCCGGTACACGCTCCGCTCGGGTGAACGGGCCACTTCATCCGTAATGAACAATGGTATTTTCGCTAAGGTCTCGGAGGGGGGAGGAGAGGGAGGGGGCGGGCAGCCCTGAATTCGAGCGTGGAAGCTTGGACGAGTTTCCTCAGCTGATGCTTTTGTCTGCTGTATCTTTTCACGGGCGCCCTGTTTGTTTTATCCGTTGCTCGCAGCTGCGGCCGAGACGCACGCGGCCTCTCTCCTCATCTCGATGGCTCTTCCTCTGGTTCTCCGTCGGGTACCACCGTCCACCGCAGCTCCGCTTACTCTGGCATCTCAGAAAATAGGTAAACAAACGACGAACGGACCTCGATTGTTAGAGGCGCGCGCTGGGCTACCAGAGAGTTGCGTAGGAACGAGATCTCGCGCCCGACTCGGGTGACGACGGATGGAGGAAAATAATGTGATGTAATCAGATGTTTGCCCTTCTATTTATTTAGTAAAATCATTTACAAATATATATTATACATATAACGCTGCCGAGCTACAGGAGAGAACAACAGCTCGCTGCATTGTTGTCAAAGCCCCTGAAGTTGACACCACCGTAATTACAAATATTTCAAGGTGCGTGGATTCTGCTCTCATTTCTATCTCTTTACCGGATAATTTGTTTTGCTCATGTTTGTGAATATTCTGCATGGGAATGACCCGGA
>JACATO010001791.1:0-38828 GCA_018389105.1 Nautilus pompilius | reverse complement strand
TTGGAACCTGCCTGTACCTTTAAGTTTATGCAAATCTCCGACACCCTTGTCTGACTGGCAGCCCCACACTTGTATTGTCCGACCCCCATGCTTCACTGTAGCTTTTATAATGCTGCTTCCCGATCCGCCTTTGAACAAACTACCCTTGATTACTGCCGAACAGTTCAAACATGGACTCATCTGTAAAGAGAGCACCTCTTCCGTGTTTGGCCACCCCACTGTTTAATTTCTACTGTTCATTTCAGCCTGACCGTTTGGTTTTCCTCTTCTCGGCGAAGGTTTTGGGCGGCTACACACACATTGAGCTCGCCTCACGCTAATGTCTATCTTACTGTTCTTGAAGCTAGGTCACTCGCAAGATCTCTACTGACTCGTAGTCTCTATCATGTAGAGAGCCTTACCCTGAGGTACATAACGTCACTTCTGAAGGGTCTGGGCTTTTTTCCTTGAGCAAGTCTACTGTCAACAGGATCAGTTCCGTGTATCCTCCCCAGAGTCTTGCATACAGCTCTTTCTGTAACACGAAGTCGAGCTGAAATCTCCAACATGGAATAGTCTTCACCAGCTAAGACTTTGATTTCTATTCGCTTGTCACGTGATGTTGCCTTCACAACAGTACAAAGCTATCACTGCCTATACTTTTACGATCCTTTGAAGGTGTGGCAGTTTGTTTGCTGTCATGAAAACCAATCATAATGTGCTATAAAGCATAACTGTACTATAGATTATTCCATTTTATACATGAGATGCGATTCTATCACGTGTTATTTGCTTTTCATACTTAAATTTTCTTTTGTTTCCACATTTCCAATACTGTATATATAAAGAGAGAGAGAGAAAGATGATGATCATGTCAGTACATAGTGAGAGAGAGAAGATGTGACGTCAGTACATACACAGAGAGATATGATGTCGGTACATAGGCGGGAGAGAGAGAGAGACGTCCAGCTCGTTTAGGTGGTTTTCTTCCGGTTTCTTCCATTTCCCGCTGACATTTTTCAGGCTAAAGGGTGCGTAGTTAGTCGACAAAAGAACTGGAGATGTTAATGGACGGAATGAGTAGCAGCTGACTAGTTTTTAGGTAAAATACAGACATGGAAACTCGCTCAAAGACATTCCGTAACGTAATCACTAGCAAAAAATTCCAGTGATGTATAGACTCAGAAATGGACGTCATCTTTTTTTTAAATTAGATACGGGTGGCGTCAAATAACGAAGTGGATACAACACCGTAGTCTTGTAGTATTCGACAAATCCGAGACGGGCAGCGCCATCCCTCGAGTAAGCGTCGGAAGGAAGCGGAAGACAACTCCTGTGCGCACACGCACGTCTCCAGATGCCCGCGTTAGCGTCGCGTGAAATCGCCGAGAGACGGCAGGGAAGAGGAATAGTAATCCTCGCCTGTTGAGGGCAGGCGCGGAGACGGAGACAAGAAAATCCCAGCATCCGCGTTTTAAGTCGCTCTTTGATGTAGCCCATTATCTGCCAGCTGTTGAGACGAATCCACCCTCCCCCCGGGAGGGCAAGGTAACAGTAACCAGCCTCAGTGACGTATATGGTAGCAAAAACAAATCGTCTCTCTCTTTCTCGCTTGCCTCGGGCAAAGCTTGAATGTTAGTTTAGATATTTTTACTCATTCCCTCATTCTAGGTAGGTTCAAAATCTGCATTCTTTTAATTTACACAACGGGTTTAGATCACAAACATAACTTACTTATCAGCGGTAACCATTTCTTCTCCTTAGAGAATCGTTAAAAAGTTGTAGCTGAAAATTCTAACCCAAAATGTGCAAATAGTATTACTTCCACAAAAGCGACGTGGTACCAACCCAGGGCTCAATTACAGCCACCAGCCACTGTGTGCTATATCCGGGGACTTAGAAATTTCAATTCTCAAAAACGTCACAAACTAAAACGACGCCGACAATTCCATCTTTGATAAGGCTAACCAGAGAACTGACATCGCGGGAAGGAAATACAGAGTCATGAGTACCTATGAAAATGAAGGAAGAGTCCATGTTACCCAGAAGGCCGTGCGCTCATGCTATGAAGACTGCGTGTCAGGAGACAATAGAGCTGGTAAAACGCTAAAGACGCCTCGTTTACAGGAGGCCACGAGGTTGGGCAATCAGACCATGATCAAAGTGAAAGGCAGATAGCGCGGAATCTTGGACTCGAGAATGGAAGAGTGTATAAGGTCATTGTTGATTTTCGTCGGGCGAATGAAAGAGCAGCTAACCACCGACCATGACGGTCATCAGTGGTTACAGAGCGAATCAAAAGACAAAAGACCCTTTATTCGCCAGATCCAAGACTTGCAGATATCGCCAGTACTGTAAATGTATCACAACGCGCAGCTCAACGTATTTTTTTTTTCTGCACAAACTGGGACTACATCGGACACGGGGTTCGGCAAAAATTCCTGCTTACGGGAGTCGGTGTAAAGCGCAAGTTTTCGTAGGCATAGGAAATGATACACAACCCCCCATACAATTCTGGCCATCTGCTCTGTTCTCTGACAAATCTCATTTTCGTCAGTTCGCGTCCAATGAATGAACCTGGGTGTGGAGAAAGAGCAGTCAAGCATTGCAAGAAATCTGCTTGCAGCCCTCGGTTCAACACGGTCGGTGGTATTGTCAGGGTGTGGCAGAGATCCGAGACTGACCGGACGTTCATCTAGAGACGTCTAAATTCTGTTGCATAAAGATCCATTCTGCAAGACTATCTTGCACCACTTTTACAACAATGGCTTCTGTGCTTCATTCGGGTCACGTTTTCTGTAAGAAGACTGCGCAATCCCTCACGCCTCCAAAATCCGCCAAACTAGGGGAGGGACAGAAAGGGGCTGGCTGGCTGAAAGTTCCCTGGCCACTTGGAATGCCTGACACGAATCCAATTCAAAAGGTCTGGGAGCGAGCACCCTTGTCGCCAACTGCGAAAAGAAAACAAGATTTTCTCCCACATCTTTGTCAGATGTGATGGAAAATCTTAACTAAACCCTGGATCATGCTATCATACAAATTCTCGTACCACTAGATATTATTTTCTCTCTTTTCTGATATTTTCTATGACTTACTTATGCTTGACGGGTGTTTATTTTCTTCTGGCAGGGCTCTCTGTACGTATGAAGGTACTTCTTTGTCTGTTCATTTTCTTAACAACGTCAAACAAACTCCATGCTCTGTTGCTGCTGCTTTTTGTTATCCAGCATTCGCTAATTTGGGGAAAACGTCCCTTTAAATAACCATGGTTACGGCCTTCAGAGTTAAGCGGACAACGTGTGAATGCAGTCTCGACCAATCAATGCCGTGGTTCCCTCTGCCCTCTATCGCAGCATCGCCAAAACAACGTGTTTTTTCCTTGTGTTCGTTTCTTGATTTTATTAAGGGCAGATTGGGTGGAAATCGTTAATAAAACGGGAAGCCAAGCTTATTGGACAGCTCCTCAACGCGTAACATTTATTGTTTCCCTTCCTAACTCCAATTACAGGTGAATGCAGTTTGGCGATCGATAAAAACACCAGTCGACGCTTTAAAGAGTCGGAGGAGAAATAAGAACTGAGAGGGATTCCCCGACACACGCACGAGCGGGTTCCAACGTAAATCCTAATTCTCACCTACTGTACAAAGATGCCGAGACTCGCTTTTCTTTTACTTTTCCTGTTGTTTTCGTTAACCGAAGAACTGAGGTACCTGCGGTCGGTAGCGACGGGTGTACAAATGTGCGCGTGCGCCGGTGGGGGAGACGTCACCGACTCACTGGATCGACGGTAAGGTCGGGTCGGGGCGGGTCTCCCCCCGTCAGACGCGAACTACCCGTCGAGCGGCCAGTTTCGGGTGTCGTTTCTTTGGCTTGACAAGCGGGTGGCAATTAATCAAGGTAAGCTGTTCTGCGGGTGGAGCCACCATGTTGGAGAGAGCGGTCTGCTGCGCTCGTGCCATTACGTAACTCCCAACTCTCTCTGTCTGGCTCCACCACCACTCTCGGTGCGCCCGATTTGCCCTAGCCCGCACTAACCCATTTTGGAGTCCGTTGGAAACCGGCGCGTAAGTTACCCGTGATTCTCAGGCCGGAAATTACGCAGCAAAACGTGGCCGCTCTCCACATCTCGCGCGCCCCCTACCGAGAAACCGTTCATCTAGAAGGAGAGATTTTCGTCTGAGATAACTTCAAGACGCGAACGAGACTAATCTCTCTTTAATCCAGCTGCCGTTTCAAGGCGCGGCGAGTGTGTGGAAATCTGGAGTTATCTGCCAAAGGATTAGAATAAACGGAAGTAATCTCATAGGACAGGGGTACTTCAGTACAAGTTCACGTTTAAAAAAAAAAAGAAGAACTATAATTTAAAATTTTAGTTTTACATTTTAATGATCACAAAAGTATATAGTTATAAATTATGACAGCAGTTACAAATGTTTATTATTTTTTTAAAATATACTCGTCTGAGTTCTACACGATTCTTACCGCTGCGCTGGAGACGTGATTATCTTTATTGTTGTTGTTTCTTAACTGACCAATCAGATCGGCTGTTGCACAGGGTTTTTTTTAAATATAAAGTCTGGAAAGTAACAGCTCAAATGAGTTATGTAAAATGTACAGTTCGTGTTTAATTCGTATAGAATGACTACCATAAGAAACACGAGACCCGATCCTGACGTGGCATTTACACGACGTTAAATCTGGAATACGGCAAAGAGGATGTAAATTCCGAGTAAGCAAGATTGTTTTGCTTCTTTAATGCGCAGTAAAGAACGATTAAAGATCACTTTTCGTCCAGCGAGGCAGATCTTAGATGAATAACCCAGTCAGATCTATTTAGTTCCGAACCGCAGTCGAGAAGCTGCCGAGGTAAAAGTCTTTCGCTTATCAAAACATTTCCGAAAATTAGGTTCAGTCCTTTACCACCAAAAAGAAAGAAAGAAAGAAAAAAAAACACTGAAAGTTTTGTAATTGGATATTAAAGCTGACGGGCACATAACTTCATGCCTGCTGCTGACTTCATGCCATATAGGATGTTGCCAAAATACGAAACAGTGAGCGGTGTTTCGAAATATTACAAGAGAGAGAGCCGTTTATAATTACTCTCCTTCAACTATGTAAAGGATATGGCATGGCTCTCGGCCTCAATACACGGTGAAGAGATCGCCATCCCTAACAATCGCCCGAAACGTCGCCTCTGTGAGTTAATTTACGTAAACAGAAGCAGCTTAAACAAAGAAGGGCAAAAACTGCACTGCATAAAGTGTTTACAAACAAATTGCAACTTTTCCCAGCCCCTAAATTATGTTCGCCTGTTAATCACAGATTGAAGATAATATTTGAAGCATACACTGTGAAGATTTACAGAACCCTTCGAAAAGTACGCGTCGTATATGTGCGAATCCATGCGTGAACGTACATTGCATATCCTTTTTTTTTTTTTTGTCGTTAAAAAAATGCAAGTCACGGTCAATCAACCGTGACGAGTGTGCCTTGATGTTCACTCGCGTGACAACCGCCGCACACACAATCGAGAGCTCACGAAGTAGTGAGAGGAACCAGAGGTAGAGAGATAGATATCCATCTATAGCGGCTGCTGGAACAATGGGAAGGGAATAGCCGATGTCCGGGCCCCGTAGTCAAAGCGTGCGAAAGATATTCCGAAGCAAGACTCGCGAAGAACGAGACGGGGGAGGGAATCTGCCATTAACAAAGGGCCAAAGAGAGACCTCTTGCTTTTATGTATGAACGTATTGTATTTATGAACTTCCAAACTTATATTAACTATGTAATAATAATAATAATAATAATAATAATAATAATAATAATAATAATAATAATGAAAAAGTGAAACATACATATATTCGAAATGAATTTATTGTATTTATTCGCACTTTGTTGTGTTTTTTCATTATATTCTGCTGTCGTTTTCCCGCTTGTTTTACACCTCTCAGCTCATCTTTCTATCCATAGTTCAGTTATCCTTTCAGGACAGGACACCCAGTCCGAATCGGCTAATTATTTTTCGATTTCTGCCCAGTCGAAGTTCTCTCGCCTCCCCCCGCTGGCACCCTAAGAAATCTGGACAATCAGCGACGGAGAGGGGGGGGGGAAGCTAGAAACAAAACTGAAAATGAATAATTTAAGCAGATTCCTAAGAGACAGGGGTACAAAATGTCCCATGCATAAACAGTTCAGCACCATCTGGACTGTAGGAAACCCTGCTAGCCGGCCTGACCTATCTTCGTGATAGATGGGCCGTTTATCGGCCCGACCCACTTTCGAACAAGGTCGAGTTATTTTCTGTCCAGACCACACCAGGCTGGCCCTCTCCTGAGCTTATCTGCGGACCAGCTTCCTTAACAACAAAAACAACAACTTCCTTTTTCCCATCTTTGACGTATCTTACGAAATCCAAGACAAGAAAATAAACCTTGAAATCGGGCCGGCGATGCTAAATACAGACATTTCGGTGGGAGCTGGCCGGCCAGGGAGGAAGACACCGTCTTGAGTTCTTGACAATGTGTGGCCGATTAAGCTTCACGTTCCTGGCAGGAGAAGGTTCTCAGCGGGAAGACGTCGGGCAGAGAGGAAACGAACAGAAACAGTCAAAACAATGCCACAAGTCTGCGATAACGATACAAGGACACACACCCCCCCCTGCCCCTTCGAAGGTGCCGGCATTACACCGACCATGGAAGCAGTAGCGCTTCCCAGCGTAGACCGTTCTGGTTTGATTCCCTCCCCTTAGCGTCCGTCATAACCGTTGACAGGCCCGCTACCTCGCTGACGTCATCCCACGTGTCAAACATCCGAAGTACTAGCCTATGGAAGACAGGCAGAAGCGCAGTGGTACTCTGATGGCGTCTCGCTCGCCCACTGGTGTTTTGTCGCATTCAACAAGAGGCGAGGAAAGAAATAGATTTTAAAAATTCCATGTTCGCTTCCTAGTCACCAGGAAAGAGATTATACACCGGCTGACCAGCTTCGCTATGACTGCAAACAAATTCGCCATAATCTCATCATCTGCTCAGATTCTTACCGTGTAAATCATTTAACTTAACGTAATATGCATATGTTCTGGTGCCTAATCCCTAAAAGTGTTGAAGGATTTACTCGAGAGTCTGGATATTAGCTTTCTTTGTATGTAGAGATGTTCAGCTAAAGAAGGAGACTGAATGGAATAATGCTGGGTAAGTAGAAAACAGAGAAGCGCATCGCAGCTGTTGTCACTTGTCAATAAGAGTAAACGCTTTGGGCGGAAGAACCGACTAGAGACTGGCGCGAAGACGCCACGGGCATTGGCGTATCAAGGTGGTGCGTCCCTGCAGAATCCCTCGAATTTGGAGGAACAGAGATGAGGAAGGTAGAGTGAAATTAAGAGCAATGACAGCGGTCAATGTTCAGCTTTGGGAGGAGAATGACTGTTTTTTGAGGGGGGGGTGATATTTTTATCAGCGTTAACCGGATACGGAAGTGAGAAATTAAATTTTTTTTTGTTCGTGACGTTCCTAGAGAAAGTAAGTGAGCAGTTCATATGGAAATTAGACGGAAAAACTGTGGCGTCTAGGTTGTTAGTGTATCACGCTGTTTGTGATATGACGTTAAGTTCAAATTTACTTTTATCCGCTTTCGTTGTACTGTTTGCGTTTGAAAGAGAGAGATGGAGAGATGGAGAGAGAGAGAGAGAGAGAGAGAGAGAGAGATATGATGTCGGTTCGAGAGAGAGAGAGAGATGAGAGAGATGAAGAGAGAGAGAGAGAGATGAGAGAGAGATGAAGAGAGAGAGATATGATGTCGGTTCAGAGAGAGAGAGAGATGAGAGAAAGATGAAGAGAGAGAGAGATATGATGTCGGTTCAGAGAGAGAGAGAGATGAGAGAGAGATGGAGAGAGAGAGAGAGAGAGAGAGATGAAGAGAGAGAGAGAGAGAGAGAGAGAGAGAGAGAGAGATGACCTCAGTACACAGAGAGACAGAGCCTTTAAAAACCACAACAACGAGTTAGATATCCGTATACTTTGTTTGTTGTTTATTTTACAGACGCACACCTATGCTTCATAGGGCGACCAACGGCTAAGAAAAACTGCCTACCGCAACGATTCATCCTCTAAGGAATGCAAATAAGATTAATGCTGTTCTGAGGTTGCGATCCAAAGCCTCCCATCGCCAGGCGTAGAAAAATATAAGATCGCAACGCCACGTTTCCAATGGTATATCCGGGTTATGATTTTATTAGGAAAGGGGCGCAACTCTGATTGCCTTACCACAGTATTACTTTTGAAGCTAGCCGGTCTCTAGATGGTGCTCCACGACCGTCTTTCGAAATTCCATTTGCTGTCAGACAATATAAGAATTCGAAACGCAATCCACAGACATTCTTGCCAGCAAAACGTTAACACGAAATCCATTATTATAAACGTCGTCATCATTGGTAGTATTTATAACATTTGGAATTAAAGTTTCAAGAGTAAAGCGTAGAAAACAAGACATCGAAAAACTCCTAAATATTTTTGTTTTTTGTACGTGATGAATAAATGCTCCTTAAATTCCTTTTTTTTGAACAAAAAAATCCCCAGAAAATAAGGCGAAAGGATGTTAATACATCAATCACAATTATGAGATCTCCATTTCCCGAGACTGGATATATATCTTTCCCTGTGTTTTCATATTAACGCAATTTATCATAGTTTTTTTTTTTGCCTGACAAGCAGAAATATATATATATATATAGTGGAAACATAAATGAGATAGTAGTCGCTTAGTAGAAAAGCTACAGAATAATATCGCGTTTCTCTTTTTTATTTACTCTGCTCCAGGATTGTGTTCCACTCTCCTCGCGGGTTTACTTAGTTCGTCAGCGAATCTCAAGCCGTGCAAACAGGTGTGGGCCGAGTTTGTTCGGGAATCATAAACACGGCCCCAGACACGTATCGAAACACTTCCGATTATTTCTGTGCAAACAAACACTTTGTTTAAAAAGAAAACATTATCTTTTACTACCCCGAAAGTTGGTGCTAATGCTACTCCACCACTACTATTATTATCATCATCATCCTCTGGGGTGAGAAGCGAACCTTTCTCTACACGTTTAAATCATTTATCGAGTGTGACAGAGCGTCCTCAAGTCTTCTAACGCACTGACCTGAGGAGAGCAGACCCCGGAGGTCCCCTCCCCCTACCACCGTTAGCCGTGGAAGGACCTGACTCTGAGCCCCGTCTTCCCTGATAACTTCTCGAGCTCGCACGAACGTCTTCCAAACGGATTTCCCCGATCGATTGTAAAATAAAAAATAAAATAAACCAACAACAACTAGACATACAAACAAAGACCAAGATTTTAGGTTTCCCTCGCCGCGCGCGAGAACCAAACGAACACATTAACCCTCTAGATCCTGGATTCCCCACCGAGACGTTCAGCCATGTTGCTCTGTCTCTTCGCTGAATGTTCTCTGTGAGGTTACCAGCATAACAAAAGGAAGACGGAGCGGGCAACACGTCTTAAGCCGAATTGAAAACTCCTGGACAACCCGTGTAAGCGTCGTTTGCACGAGATATGCAGCGATAAATTCGCTCCCAGCTTTATAAATAAAACGCTGGCCAAACAACATAGTGGGCGCCGAGGCTAAAAACAACCCATCAACGGAAGCACCCGACCTCAGCCATACCGATGATGAATCTGACTGGTATATTTAGATTATAAGTTTGTTTTTTTTCATCCACAGAAGGGACGCAACTCTGCAATCCGATCGCACTAGTTTTACCATTCGGACGTAACCAATGGAAAGCGCGCTATGGTGACGTCATCTTCAGAGGAAGAAAACGTGCCGGTAGGGCCCAGGGTAGCGACGAGCGGGAGACGAAAGACAGCTCTTCCCCCCCCACCAAAACAGGTTCGCTTCTCATAGGGTACGAAGTCGCACCGAACCTGTCCCTTCTATTTAAAAAAAAAAAAAAAATTCATTTTCTTTTTCTCTTTCCTACGTTGGACTTAATTGGTTTTTAATCGGCACATTATTGTCGCCCATTGTCGCCCTCGCATCAAATGTTTCTCGCTCTCGGACATAAAGCGGCGCTGACAGTCGTTCCCTAGAACAGCGCGATATGTATACACTTACCGCTCCTGTGCCGCAGACAGACGGCATTGTGCGTTTTCGGCTACTTCCTTCCTATCTGGTACCACAATCTCAGCCGAATTTGTACTAAACCTTGAACTGACAATCACCGTGAGTGCGGAGACAGGCCGCTTCGCCAAATAGCTCTGCCGCCAGACAACCGTGTTCCTTAAGAGTGTAGTCGGTACTTCCGGACCGCCGCCTCCTCTTCCCAGGGGGGAGGGATGTTTATTTTATTCTCTTACAAAGTACCGCTTTTTTCAGAAAACAAAAACAAACAAAGAGACAGAGATACAGCTAATGCGGGTTTGTCGTATTAACCGGCACCCTGGATTCGGAGAAGTGAACGGGTCTATTCTATTTCACGGTTCAAGAAAGATGAAAGGATCGGTTTTTTTCAAAATATTTCTCCTTCGTGCGATATAATACAGATGTTGGCTGATACGAGTTCTCCAGGATGGTAAGTAAAAACGGGGGGTGCGCGCGCGCGCGCGTGTGTGTGGAAGGGGCGACGGAAAATCGTACTACACCATGAAAAACAGGGGGGGTAGAAACAAATACATCGTTAATAGTCAGCGACAACAACCAGATGTAAAACGTCAGAAAATCAAAAGTAAAACCAAAAGAGAGGCAGGTGAACGTTACAAACCCTCAGTCCGCGCACCTCCGCTCTCCGATGAGGCACGAAGTAATCGTTCAATAATTAACACGGTATCCACATAATTTAAACTGAAAGTAAGTGAACAGATAAATAATTTCGATCAGCGTCACATAAGTTCACGCCGGGCCCGGCGGACTTCACAGAGAACAACAACAACGACAAGAAAAGTAATCAATTTGTGGCTTCTTCCTCGACTAGTTCCCTTTAAATCCTATTGATTTCTGAGAAAAATCCCGGAATTTTCTTCTCCTTTTCTTTTTAAGATCGCAGTCGTCAAGATCAGCGGCCACACCCGCAACCGGAAGTCGGCCTGGTCTATAACACGGCGAAGACCGCGGCCATTCTACTTTCATGTCTTTTTGTCGTTGATTTTGGCGCGTGCGTTGTCGATTTCAGCTCCCCGAGACAAACGAGCAACTAAATTACTAGGTAATCCGCTTAATTCCGCTTTTCCTTTACATTAAATCTCCCCTCTCCGCCATTTAGAACCAGCGACCAAAAAAACCCCCCAGAAAATCAGGGGATTGCAGTGTAGTTTTTAGCCGAAGCGCACCACTAATCTCCAACTGCGCCACCTGCCGGAACTCTCGACTCGAAGCTCGGGCACGAATAACCCGGTTAAAAGCTAAAAAGAGAACATACGCACGTGCATTGCACTCACACATCAATACACGTACACACGTAAATGGTGATTTTCAGTCGTTAGACCGGAAGTCGCGCCAGTGCTTTCCCCTACCAAAATAACTTCTGTGAAGTAATGAATAATAACACGCTGCCTATTTTAACAAATGGGGAACATTTTAAAAATAATAAATATTTGGGGAAAAAAGGAAGCAAAGAGATGAGGAAAAAATATTTTTCTGCGACATCTATAGCGGATAATGTTAATAAGTATGAATTATGAAAGGGCACTTAGAAGCCGTCGTTACGATCGCCATTACGGATGGAAGGCGGGAGGTTTATAATGGATCCGAAAACGGATACGCATTAGATAAAGATGAAAGACGACGGTAGGCTGAACAGAATTTCTTTATTTAGGGAAGTGTGGGAGGGGGGTGGGAGAGAAAAAAAATATGGAAAAATTCATGCATCGAACGAAACGTCAACTTTACCTTTTCTTTGATGACTAAAGACCATCTTTACGAGGATCTTTAAAAAAAAAATCTGATTAGATGTGATGCAGAATGTTCCAGCGAAGCCTCCGCGGTGATGGTGAGACAGGTGAAACTGTAGCGAATCAGTTATACTAGAGGGGACGTATCAGAGTTTGAAACAGGGTTTAGTAAAAGACATTGGGCTTAGTTTCTTCTTTTAAAAGAGATTTCCAATCAAACGCGATTCCGGAATATTTTGCTGATTTGTTTTTTTTTTAAAGATAAAAAGACATCTGTCCATTTATGTTTAATTTTTCTCATCCTGCGAATTATGAATAATTATTACTAATTAATGATTTCCCGTATTCTCTTCCGCATACTTTGTTGTTATTTTTGTAAACACATCAAAACTATTTTTCTAGCGAATTCGGTGAACGGCTTATAGACGAGATTTGGCTCTTTTTTTAAAAAAAAACCCCGGAAGCTCAAGATTCACTCTTAAAATCAATCTCTCTCTCTCTCTCTCCATATCCATCTCTCTCTCTTTCTTCTCCATCTCTCTCTCCATCTCTCTCCATCGCTCTCTCTCTCTCTCTCTCTCTCTCTCTCTCTCTCTCAGAACCAACAGCAGTAACTCTGCCTTCAACACGCATAACCGCAGAAATATACAATAAATAAGGATAGATCGAGCTGTAGGCTACCATTAATCTGTGTAACTCCCTTATTTGGCACGGTTATAAGTCCTTTTGTCCGTAATGTAATAGAGGTTTTGGGTCGTTATCGTGTCGCGTGACAGAGCTTATAATACATTAAGAGAGAGATTAAAGGGTGACGCCGGGATCGCGCACAACAGAATATATAGCTCGCTCTTGCAGTATCAATGCATCGTCTGTTTACCTGTCGGTACGTAAGCCTCAGAGGTCGTTTCTTTCTTCCTTTTCTATTCTGCAGATCTCCATATTATTCTTTTCATTTTTGGATACCACTGTCTACATAAGAGAGACAGCCCGGCACATCCGACTCAGGCTGGAATAACCTACCAGGAGTCTTCGTTTACAGATATCGGAGTGGCTGGTGTTCGCCAAACCAAACCAGCCCTGATCGAGGACCGCACTCCAACCCTCAGCCCCGACAGCCCAGCAGCCTACCACTGAACAGCCCGGGGCGTACATATTCAAAATGGTTAGGAGTTTGCGGCCCAAGACGTACGAACCGTCTTGTTATCAGTTCAGAATCTGCTTAAAATTGTTCCGAGGGCTCAGGGCCCCTCCAGCAAAAAAAAACAAACAAAAAAACAAAAGCAGAAAGCGTGCGAAACGAAGCTACCAAAATATCTGAGCGGAGAAATCAGAATCCCACCACCTTTACTAATCTACTTATTGTTTTTTTTTTTTTTTTGCCTACAGCGTTTGTCAGAATTATTTGACACGGTGCAGAAAAATCGCGATGTCTGGTTGTTAAGTACTGAAGTGAAACATGAACGCAAACAGCTCACCCAACAAACAAAGGTGCGCGCGTATAGCTGTGTCATGTGTAGAAAGTTGAAAAATAATGTAGTCAAAATTTCTGCAATTAATATTTATTCTAAGTCCAAATGGAACAGCAGAGTGGACGAGCATGTCATGATAGACTTTCTTGTCCATTATTCCATGTATCTTCGTTAGATTTCCGACCGCCAGTTATAAAAGACGTAGTACCAAACATTTGATCTTGATCCCTCCGTTTTTGTCAACAAGAATAGCAGCTCGGTTTCGGCTTAAATTCTGTTCGGCCCTTCATTTGCATAAAAACAACAACAGCAACACACACCTGTTGCCAGAAAGTTCAAGCCTGGACCTGCCGGTGACGAGACAGTTCTTTTGCTTCTTTGTCCAGTCCAACCTTGCTTGCCAGATGACGTGGTTTTGAAAGTGATTTGCAATCAGAAACTCTGCCTTTCTTAGTCCCCTGGCTACTGTTAATTGTTAATCGTTAAATCTTCTTGGCAGCTCCTCATTCAGCTGACTTGTAAGGTCTTATGTTGCCTGGTGACGATCACGTGAACTGGCAACCTTGATGTTGTGGTCTTCACGAATGCTACTTGCTTTTTTTTTTTTTACCTGCCTCCACGTTAATTTCCCACTTTGTCACTTGACTAGAACTTCTTGAAGGTGTAGGATCCCTGGCTCCACGCTTTCGTCACATTTCCTTCTTTCACAGCCGTCGTCGTGACAGTGGATGATCTTAGCTTTTCATCCACGAAAATCTCCCACCTCTTCAAGCCTGACCGAGGTACTTCTCCACCACAGGTGCCCATAGTATAGTATAGTGAGTAAACAAACAAAATCGTGGCCTTTTCTTCTAATTTGCATATCCAACGAAATAAACACTGCCCAATTGGCAATTTCAGTATTGAGCCAACCAGGTTTATTGCGATCCCTTTAAACTTCATAGCTATTGACAAACGTTATTGAAAACCGCTGTAACTATGCATGACTGATACATGAAATTAACTCTAACCTCAAAGAATCAGTCTCAGATGTACACCTGGTAGGTGTGTAGACATAAGCATCAGATGATTGATCTCTTTCCAAATTAATCTAACAGACATGGTAAATACAAGTACAGATTGCATTCATATTCGCTTTATCTTGTTCTCCTCCACCCAGCGCAAGACAGGAATTTTCCATTTTCAGAAACCACTGGATGATTCTCAAATCCTGCAGTAAAACTGTAATATTAATAATACAAATAGGCGCGCGTACCTTTATAGCAGGAGAGCAATGGATTCCTTTCTGGTGGGGATTAACTGTCTCTACGAAGGGGGGGATAGATTTAATAACAGGAAATTTTTTTAGGGTTTAATCTTCTCTTCCTACAATTTTCTTTTCAGTTTTCATAAATTATGGATAGTTTCTTTGCATGTCTTTTCTTCGGTCAGGACTAAACAGGGTAGACAACTCGGCATAGGTTTGTCAGCCATTCCTGATTTTTCTACAAAGTTCGTGAAATGGTTGCCACTACATACAGGGCTGTCAAATGAATTCCCATAGTACAGAATCCATATAATGCACGTATGTATCTATGCACGCAGCCTCGGTAGGCTAGATTTTATATCCGATAGACAAAGCAATGATTATTATCTCTTTTTAAGTGGAAAGAAAGAAAATCGCAGGCATATGACGTCACATCTATCTGTTTGGCTCCGGAAGATAAAGGAACAATAAGCGTGTGGAATATGAGCGCCACTCATCTCTTGCCTTACCTCAAGTAGTTGTACAAAGTACAGAAATCTCGTGTGTCAGCTGAAGGATTACTTACTGAAATGTCGAACATATATTTATCGTCTGACTCGTAAATTTTGTCGTTACGTTCCCTCTGCTTCCGAAAGCGAGCTGTTCGCTACAGAGCCTGGTAAGTTATCGCAGCACCCGGTGGTGATGTAACTCATCCCTGCCCCACATTTTCTCTCTCTCTCTCTCTTTCTGCCGACCCCTTCCGCTCCCTTACCAGCGCTGTGCGTTATCTAAAGTGGGGCGATAAAACACTGGAAATGCCCCGAGACCTTAAGCAAACAGACAGGGGAGGTTATTAGACAGGACGTTTCGGATTCTTCGGTGCTGGAGGTAGCAAAGGGGGCCCAGGCGAAGCAGCCCCACTATCAGTTATGATCTATAATTTTCCTATAAATGAACTACGCCGCGCTATCGTTCACTTCGACAGACTCGTCGCCCGCAATCAAGTCGGCGACTCTGCCCTAGCGTTAAAGTTGATGTTCATATGGTCTCCGGTGCTTCCGCTAAATTCGCCCGCAATTTTTTTTCAGAAGAGCATAATTAGCCAGTCACTCGACGGAATTCCGTCGACTTCTATTCGCTCCAAGATTAAAAACGGATCCGACCGAATAGCATACCGTTTCCCTGAAAAAAATTACCTGGCTAACTTTTCACTCGCCATGGAAAACGCATGAATGTGTAACTGAAACCAAAAGCGAAGTTATTGTCAAGACGCCCGCATTAGAGAAGTTCGTTTACTTGGCATTTCCAGAAGAGATTCTCTTTCGTGTTTAATGCCACGTAAACAGCCAGGTGGAGAGAGAGCCTCTCGGTTCTGCGCTGAAAAGCCTTGGGAAATAAGCGAAGATGACTGACTGAATATCCGCAACAACAACAAAAAAGAAACAACAACCGTGTAGAGGTTTTAGAAAGATTCCTGCAAGTATGAATGATATACTACGAAATTAAAATGGATCCCGAAATTCAAGAGAATTAGCAGAGGAAGGGTTAAATGCAAGAGTTCATTAGATCATTAAAACACAGAAGCGCCAATATGCGCATATGCAGTATTGGAAATAATTATGAAAACACACAGGATATGCATCAGTAATAACAAATTGCAACTGGGATACGGGTTGTCAATGTAGATCGACTGTGGAATGTTGTTCCAAATATACTGTAGCACTTTCCACAATTAATTCAAGGTGTTTGGTTGCCGTTTGACTTTCTAAGTAGCCATATAACCCCACATAACCTCAGTGATGTTCATATCAGAACTCAGTGCAGGCCAAGGCATCTGGATGCTTTGGGAGACTGTCATTTTAAAAGATAAGTCCCCCACCCAATGAGATGTCTATCTGACGGAACGCATGATGGATGAAAACCTCTTTCTACCCGTCGGAACTCAGTATACTCTTGATTTTATGCAAATCTCTGACACGCTTGGCTGATATCGAGCTCCACACGCACACTAACTGCTCTACCGCTTCTCGATCTGCTTTCGAACAAACTACTGCCTTGGCCTCATCTGTAAAAAACAGCTTCTTCCACGTTTGGTCGTCACTCTGTATCATTCCCGCTGTCCATTCCAGCCTGGCCGTTTGACTGCCTCTCCCCAGCAAAGGTTTTCGGGAAGCTACAGATCCACTGAGACCGCTTCACGCTAATGTATATCTTACTGATCTTGAAGAAATATTAGCACCTGTACTTACCTTACAGCCAGATCATTTGCAAGATCTCTCTACCAGCTCGTCGTCTATCACGTAGAGAAGCAACACCCAGGCACTTAACATCAATTTTGGAGAGAGTTTGGGCTTTCTTTCTGTACCGCGTCTATTGTCCACACTACAATGGTATCACTGTCTATACTTTTATATCCCTTGTCCAGGCGTGCCAACTTCTGAGTCTTGGTGAATTACATCAACACTTGACTGCACTATGCACTCACTCTATCACGTGCTATTTGCAATTCATACCCTGTTGTTTCTCAGTTCCTGTAGGCTTCTTTGTGCTAGAGTCTAGCTATTTAATAAACGTTCAAACGTACGGAAGGAAAACAGTCCATAGAATGTCAGGAAGCGAAAATCGAAATATCTTAGAAGCCAAGAAGACCTTGTTTATACGACCTCTATCCGCCAAAAACGTGGGCTGGATGTTGTTTAAACATTCATTATTTCTGCACAAAATGATTTTTATTAATGCATGCATTTACACAGTTTATTGGCAGATGCCTATTGGATAATCGATATATGTGAAAAATATTATTATTGGATTTTTATCATACAAAACTTGATTTCATCGAAACAGGATCCTGCACTCCTCAAAATTTATTTCGAGACTGAATCCACATTAGGATCTTCCCGCGCCTCAACATAATCCAGTAGATTTCTCATTTTTCAAAGTGGTAATAAGATTTAAAGGTGAGTTCATCTGACAAGTTTCCCCTTGGTTGTAAAATAATCGGAATAAAAATCGTTTCCTTAGTGACTTAGCAGTAAAAATGAGTATAATTTGCTTTCATACATTTACTGGCAAAGATGAACTACACTTAAAATTTACTGAAAAAGATGGATTCCAATATGATATGTACCTATAAAGATTGATTATACATGAAATTTAGCTACAAAGATTGGCTATACACGACACTTACCTACAGTTTCACTATACACGACACTTACCTACAAAGATTGACTATACACGACACTTACCTACAAAGACTGGCTATACACGACACTTACCTACAAAGATTGGCTATACACGACACTTACCTACAGTTTCACTATAAACGACACTTACCTACAAAGACTGGCTATACACGACACTTACCTACAAAGACTGACTATACACGACACTTACCTACAAAGACTGACTATACACGACACTTACCTACAAAGACTGACTATACACGACACTTATCAAAGACTGACTATACATGACACTTACCTACAAAGACTGACTATACACGACACTTATCAAAGACTGACTATACATGACACTTACCTACAAAGACTGACTATACATGACACTTACCTACAAAGACTGACTATACACGACACTTACCTACAAAGACTGACTATACACGACACTTACCTACAAAGACTGACTATACACGACACTTATCAAAGACTGACTATACATGACACTTACCTACAAAGACTGACTATACACGACACTTATCAAAGACTGACTATACACGACACTTACCTACAAAGACTGACTATACACGACACTTACCTACAAAGACTGACTATACACGACACTTATCAAAGACTGACTATACATGACACTTACCTACAAAGACTTACTATACACGACACTTACCTAAAAGACTGACTATACACGACACTTACCTACAAAGACTGACTATACACGACACTTACCTACAAAGACTGACTATACACGACACTTACCTAAAAGACTGACTATACACGACACTTACCTACAAAGACTGACTATACACGACACTTATCAAAGACTGACTATACATGACACTCACCTACAAAGACTGACTATACACGACACTTACCTACAAAGACTGGCTGTATATGATTTTTACAGGCAAAGTAAAGTTGTACAACATATATATATACTGACAAATATAGGTCTGTTTTATTTAAATTCTTTTAAATTTATTGTATCTAGTTTATTTCTTGAAAGGACCTACCCAGGTCTTGCTCACGGTGCTGAAGCCTCCTTTCCGGACAGACAAGAGTCTTGTTTTCGGCAGGAACCCTTTCCGCGGGCGGCTGTAGTCGCTGCGCCCCTACGAACCCGGCGCTCCGGTAAGCCGTGTCAAAATATTGACAATGCCAACCGAAACGGGCGCTGAAAACCCCAGGGTAATAAATCTCCAAAGTCTCCTTGCAAATGTCCTGGCGTTTTATGGGATCACACTCGGGGACAGCGAGACAGAGACCAATTAAATGTGCCACACAATTAATTGCTCTCATTGAAGAACCGATGTTTCCGTCGCGCCCCGGGGACCCATACATCAACGAAGGAATGGAGTCGCGAGGCCTCGTTCCCCCTCCCCTCACCTGTGTGTCGCCAGTAATAAAGATCCTTACAATGGTAACGATGCGCGACCAAGTTTTCCTTTTTCTATTCACCTTATGCTGTGATATAGGATTACCGATGTCTCGAGTCTTACCTGCTTATGATCAATAAATTAGCGAGTGGCTCAGGTGCATCAACTGGGCCGATCTGGGAAAGCAAAAACAGAGAAAGAGCGCGCGCGCACACATGCCAGATTTCTTTACATTATTTTCCGCCACTTGTTTACAATACTAAAAGCCTTTTGCAAGGTACGCTGGGTGTAAGTAACCGCATTGGCAGCACGCGCAATGTCCGCGCTCCGGGTCGGTACGCGGACCACGCGAGCAACAACAGCTCGCCGTCGACGGACTTCCGGGCCGATGCTGAACAGCGGTTTGCCCTCGCCTGCACGATGCCGTTTCATTCGCGGACCTGGGCACCTGACAGATTCTGTCTCCCCCCCCCCTCCGAGCGCCCGCGACTTTGTGTGACTCCTCGGCGCGTCGCAAACAAACTGATCCCGGTTATGCTCTGACTGGACCGTTACACCAGCATCTTCAAAAGGATTGTGGGTAAAAGCTATCCAATTGTTTTCAACAGACTGCTAAATAAATCTTCTACTGCGGTTTTCAGAGTCAGTCATGATAAGAACTGCTGGGGAGGGGGGGTTTGCAAGGCTTAACTATCGACGTTATATGTCAGGGCCTCCAGACACGACACCTCCAATATATTTTCGAAAATATCTTGCTCAATTTAACTCGGCAAGTACAGAGAAGTACATGGACACACCTTCGGTGTAGACAAAGCTCGGACTTTCTTTTGTTCAGGAGTTTACTACTGAACACGTGGCCAGCTGTAGAATTAATACAATGTCAAATCTCAGCGATGTTCTGTCGTCCGTTTACATAGTTTCAGACACAAAGCCTCCGTAATATTTAAGTAGTGGTGAGAGGTCGCCTAGAGAGAATGTCTGTCTTGAACATTATCATTTTATGGCCGTTATTGACCAGCGTGGTCAAGTATTGATGTCACATCGATTGCTCCCAGCGTGGAACGAAACTACATTTCTAGTTGTGTTTTAAAAAATGTATTTATGAAGTGTTCCCGAAGCGAAAAGCCCAGAGTGGTGTCATAGCCGAGTCCCTTCATGAACCAAACCCTTAAAGCGTAGCTCAGTGCTGTGGACCCAGAAAACTAACCAGGTGTGGAAACAAGGTGCGTGGTATTGAACACAGTGGCCGATACACTCTGGCCACACCTGCGAAAAATCTCGCAAGAACTTCTTGGAAGAGGTGCAGAACGGACTGGCAGAGAAGAGAGGAAGAAAGGAGGTAAGGGGTAGCTTCACCTCAAGCATCGGACGGAAGCTGGACCGCGCAGCCGCAAATATGGCCGTTCTTGAGACTACGGTAAACCGCCATATCCATCTTTCTGGTTACACGAGTGAAAAATACTCATCTAAGTTTTTGGTTTTCGAACTATCCCAAACCACAGATTAGTATTGTAATCGTTCTAACCGGCCTGCAGAACTCCAACATGGCAAGTGCCTTATGTCATCAGATCGCCTGGAAGCTGCGTGGTGGAGAAGTGATCTACTCCCAGGCGACACGGCTGTGACGTCATTTACGGGATACAGTCGCAGATTCCGGCCTTAAGTGATTCTAAATAACGAAACATCAGATGCTGATTATTTTGTTGTTTTTTTTTAATTCGCCGGCGAAAGAAGGAATTTGAGATAATTCTAAAATTTTGCCACATAAATATTTCAAAAACTTTCAATAGTTTTTTTTTTTTTTAAGCTTTCGTTTTACATGAAATAAAACCGTGATGTAGATTGCATTAGTGAACGTGTTTCAAGTTACTGCATCTGAGTCGAAGAAATACAGGCAATTGGAACTTACCGAATTCCCCCCCCCCGATATGTTGACCAACATATTGTAATATCGTTCGTGTGAAATTATAAATTAAAATTATGTCTTTTTTGTTTTCTTAATAGCACTCCTATCTTATCGTATTAGTGACTTGCAAACTAGGTATGTTATCCATGTGAAAACTAATTGTTTTCGGATAATTTACGTTCAGGATCCATCCCACCCCACCTCCGAACGACTTGACGATTCTCAGCCGGGTTACGTACTTCGTCCTCAGCCCTCTTCGCGACAGCTGACAAAGCTGGGGGCTGCTAATTTACCTGCCTTAAGTCCGAGCGGGTAATTCTAGAATGCATACGTAGTCCATCGGAATTTGTGCACTTCTCGCGGCGGTCATCCAGAGAGATGGTTACAGAGTGAACCTTGATGATGGTTGGGGGTTGGAGTTCTGGAGGCCGTAATAAAAAGCCCATCTCCTGCCGCGTAATGTTGCGGTCTTGGGGCGATAGGACCGTGGCCTCGTCATCCTTGGCTAAATCACGGCTGCTGGCTGATGATAGAGGTATTTATTTAAATATTTTTCAAATTTTCTTTTTTTTCCCCCTGATAGCTTACGAAACCTCTTTACAACAACAACAACAACAACAAGATGCTGAAGAAGGAAGAATGCTCTCCCGATCGAAGATCTGACAACTCCAAGCATCGCTCCGCAGTCTTGCAGGCTGGCGAACGTGAGAAATTGCAGCGATGGCAGCAGGGACGAAAACTCAGTTTCTCCAAAGATAACGTAGAACGTCTCCATCAGTCGCCGAAAGCGCGAATCTAAAACGTCCAACTACCTACCCGCTGCCTTCGTAAACTTCCGATCATCGCGCACAGCTGTTCCATCACCTAAATCTACCCCCCGCAGGACGGCGCTAATTAAATAAGATTAACTCGGCCAAAGGAGCCTCAGTGCGCACCCCGCCCGCCCCCTGTGGGAGCGGGGCCGTTGTCTACTGGCCTAATGAAACCGGAGTAAAATTTTTGCAAACCTAATTTCAATTTATTATTCCGGGCCTGGCACCACCTTTGGCGCTTACTGTATTGTAAATAAATCTGGTTTCCCAACTGCTAGCAGACTTTCTCACAGGCGGGGTGGGGACGGTGGATTGAGTCGTTAACCAGCGGCTCAGCATCCAGCCGTCTTCAACTGCGGTTTAGATATCGCCGTCCTTTCCGTGTAAGCAAACCGACCTCACGTCAAAATAAGTACGCGACGATTAAATCTACACAACCGAAGAAAGAGAAATAAACTCAATGTAGACCATCTTAAAATCGAGTTTGGGACAGTTTCCGCCCCCCAGCCTTTCCATACGACGACGTCTAACGTTGCTTCCACGGTTTCCAAGCTGGCCAACGTCTGAATCGCTCGTCACTTATATTTTTTGATGAAAAGTAACAAATCGATCCAAAACAACCATGGTGTTTATTTCTTTGCCGGATGTGGTTACGGCCACAACAATAAAACGAAACAGGCGTTCGTCAGGATCCCGATCGTACTGGTTAACGCTAACTTAACGACAGAGGTCCCATTAAAGTGACGAAAGGAAATGGCAAAATACGACAGCGGTCCCATTAAAGTGACGAAAGGAAACGGGGAAATACGACAGAGGTCCCATTAAAGTGACGAAAGGAAATGGCGAAATACGACAGAGGTCCCATTAAAGTGATGAAAGGAAACGGCGAAATACGACAGAGGTCCCATTAAAGTGACGAAAGGAAACGGAGAAATACGACAGAAGTCCCATTAAAGTGACGAAAGGAAATGGCGAAATATGAAAGCGGTCCCATTAAAGTGACGAAAGGAAATGGCGAAATACGACAGAAGTCCCATTAAAGTGACGAAAGGAAACGGGGAAATACGACAGAGGTCCCATTAAAGTGACGAAATGAAACGGCGAAATACGACAGAGGTCCCATTAAAGTGACGAAAGGAAACGGCGAAATACGACAGAGGTCCCATTAAAGTGACGAAGGGAAATGGCGAAATATGACAGCGGTCTCATTAAAGTGACGAAAGGAAACGGGGAAATACGACAGAGGTCCCATTAAAGTGACGAAAGGAAACGGCGAAATACGACAGAAGTCCCATTAAAGTGACGAAAGGAAACGGGGAAATACGACAGAGGTCCCATTAAAGTGACGAAAGGAAACGGCGAAATACGACAGAGGCCCCATTAAAGTGACGAAAGGAAATGGTGAAATACGACAGAAGTCCCATTAAAGTGACGAAAGGAAATGGTGAAATACGACAGCGGTTCCATTAAAGTGACGAAAGGAAACGGCGAAATACGACAGCGGTTCCATTAAAGTGACGAAAGGAAATGGTGAAATACGACAGAAGTCCCATTAAAGTGACGAAAGGAAATGGTGAAATACGACAGAAGTCCCATTAAAGTGACGAAAGGAAATGGCGAAATACGACAGAGGCCCCATTAAAGTGACGAAAGGAAATGGCGAAATACGACAGAGGCCCCATTAAAGTGACGAAAGGAAATGGCGAAATACGACAGAGGTCCCATTAAAGTGACGAAAGGAAATGGTGAAATACGACAGCGGTCCCATTAAAGTGACGAAAGGAAATGGTGAAATACGACAGCGGTCCCATTAAAGTGACGAAAGGAAATGGTGAAATACGACAGAAGTCCCATTAAAGTGACGAAAGGAAATGGCGAAATACGACAGAGGTCCCATTAAAGTGACGAAAGGAAATGGTGAAATAAGACAGAAGTCCCATTAAAGTGACGAAAGGAAATGGTGAAATACGACAGCGGTCCCATTAAAGTGACGAAAGGAAATGGTGAAATAAGACAGAAGTCCCATTAAAGTGACGAAAGGAAATGGTGAAATACGACAGCGGTCCCATTAAAGTGACGAAAGGAAATGGTGAAATACGACAGAGGTCCCATTAAAGTGACGAAAGGAAATGGCGAAATACGACAGAGGTCCCATTAAAGTGACGAAGGGAAACGGCGAAACACGACAGAGGTCCCATTAAAGTGACGAAAGGAAATGACGAAATACGACAGAGGTCCCATTAAAGTGACGAAAGGAAATGGTGAAATACGACAGCGGTCCCATTAAAGTGACGAAAGGAAACGGCGAAATACGACAGAGGCCCCATTAAAGTGACGAAAGGAAATGGCGAAATACGACAGAGGCCCCATTAAAGTGACGAAAGGAAATGGCGAAATACGACAGAAGTCCCATTAAAGTGACGAAAGGAAATGGCGAAATACGACAGAGGCCCCATTAAAGTGACGAAAGGAAATGGCGAAATACGACAGAGGTCCCATTAAAGTGACGAAAGGAAATTGTGAAATACGACAGCGGTCCCATTAAAGTGACGAAAGGAAATGGCGAAATACGACAGAGGTCCCATTAAAGTGACGAAAGGAAATGGCGAAATACGACAGAGGTCCCATTAAAGTGACGAAAGGAAATGGTGAAATACGACAGCGGTCCCATTAAAGTGACGAAAGGAAATGGTGAAATAATAAGACAGAAGTCCCATTAAAGTGACGAAAGGAAATGGCGAAAATACGACAGCGGTCCCATTAAAGTGACGAAAGGAAAGTGAATGATGAAATAAGACAGAAGTCCCATTAAAGTGACGAAAGGAAATGGTGAAATACGACAGCGGTCCCATTAAAGTGACGAAAGGAAATGGTGAAATAGGTTCTTAATGAGAAAAAAACGTTTTCTTTCTAAGTCGCCGAGGTTATCGAGCGAAGTGCCTGCTGTCACATTACGAGCAATGTTACTGAAGTGTGACAGATCTTAGACTATACGCCGTCACATGCAAGCGGGCACACACCCAGCAAGATCTCCCAAAAGACTTTTGACCAAATTCTTTCCGATTATAGTTACAAGATAAACGGATCTTATGTAACACTTGCGTCATTTCTATATGCAGTGCTGAAACATTCAGCATCTCGTCATGGTTACGTCGGCAGAGTTTATGGAACGCCTCCCCCCATTAGTGTGTCAGCAATTTGGATCGCCAGGTTATGGACTTATTACATTTATCCCTAACGCTTCCTAGAATTGCATTAATTCAACTCAGACGTTTCTGAATCTGCTGGCTGCACGGTGAAGTTCTAATGTTCTTGTTCGTTGGCAGCCTAGGGACGAGTTAGAATTTTCTCTCATTGAGAAGAACTGGCAGATAAAAGACTGGCATTTATCTGTAAATTATCTTTTAAAAATAAACAAACGCTATCTTCCAGGAGAACCCCCTTTCCTGACTTTCGGCGTATAAGGACACCTCACAGCATGCAACCTAAAAAGTGGAGAGTTGAAATAGTTGACCATGATCGAGTAAGTAGTTACCGAGGTATGGTTGGGGCCTTTTAAGCGGTGGCCCATAGTGCAAGCCAGTCAGAGATTACCAGCAGGACTTCCACCTCGTATACACAAAAAACCCATTAGAACTCTTCATTTTAAGAGGTGAAAAGAAGGCGGAGTACCCACAATTTTACGGTCCACCAATAAGATAATTAATCAAAGTTAACGGAATTTATTTCGATAGAAAAAAATCTCATATGACAACAAAAGTACGATAACGAGTAATTTATACGTAGATTTTTCAAAAGCGAAATACTTACATTTATGCAACATTATGCACTAATATGGAAGATTTTACTTGTGAGTCAATATTTATATGTGTTTGCTTAAGTTTATACACGGATTTATAATATCTTTTTATGTATAATCAGATCTTGTCATATATGTTTCGCTGTATACATGACAGTGGCAAGTCATATAATAACGAAGCACCTGAAAAGACACGAGATAGATAATAAGCTTTTATTCAGAGAAGCTTAGCGGTTCATACTGACCTAGTTCACGGTTCACATTGATTCAAAGCGAGTGTTGTTAGCACTGATAAAAAGCATCATCAAAACGTCTTCACCGACCCGCAGAACCTTAACGGTTGGCGATGATTCTTGGCACTTTGTGATGATCGGTAACACCGTGACAGATCAGGCTAATCAGAAACTCCTTTGGCAACGTTCTCGTTCATACCGAGACAGCTTGCATCAAACCAGACCCTCTTAGCGGCTTCACGCCCTGCCACCCCGTCATGGCCGACTGTCCAAACACACCTGAGCGGCCTCGAAATAGTCCTTTATTCAGAAACATGTTCCATAATAGCAGATTGAAATAAAACCTTTTATCTATGATTGTCATTTACAGCCACGGCCAATATTTCCATGCTGTCAGTTAAAAAGGCTTTGGGTTAATGTTTAAAACGTTTCCAGTACCACTTGCTAAATAAACTTTAAAGGACAATAAATTATCGATATTATTATTATTATTATTATTATTATTATTATTATTATTATTATTATTAGTAGTAGTAGTAGTAGTAGTAGTAGTAGTTGTTGTTGTTGTTGTTGTTGTTGTAGTAGTAGTATGTCCGCTGTTACTTAAATTCACCTGTGGAGGGAGTTTAAAGGTAAAACCTGGTGGTGGGTGAGTGGAATAAATTACCTGGTTTTTTTGTTTGTGAAATTTTCAAAAGTTATAGAGTTCCAACGTCACTGATGTAGTTAAGCAAGTACTCAAGAGCTATCAACATTATTGAAAACGAGTCTTCCCAGTAATTTCACCCTGCGGAATGTAGCCTTTTACGGTAATGACCCTCCACCTTTTGACCTGTCTGAAGAAATAACGGTTCAAAGAGTTACCGGCCTTCGCAAGTCGTAATGACGAGACGAGGCGCGAGAGGGCGTTTCCGTTATGGCGCTGGTTCGCGAAGCCGAAACTTCGTAAAGGAGGAGAAAACCTGATATTATTCGTGTAAAATGGTTCGATCGAAGTCAGCTCTCCACGTGGAAGCATATAAGTGTGAAAAAGGCGTCGGAATGAGTAACATCTTCCTCCTATTTTTACCTGAACAGACAAACAAACAAAAAATCAGAAAGAAGGGGTAGACTCACCCGTCTCCCAGCTTCGTTGTTGTGAAGATTCATCAGCATCCTCGCCAGTCCCCTAGAATGGCGGGGATAATTCCTCTCCCGCTCTCGTATATCCACAAAACCTTCGGCAAACCTGTAGCCGTATTCGATATTGTCCCCGCAGTCTCCCCACAACCAGTCCCTGTTCAGGTCCTTGGGACGTAACGCCCGACTGCATCCGCAACTTGAAAGCTGTCCTTCTCGACACGACCGGCTGATTGCATGCACCACCCCGGCGGCAGAAATGGCGTGGGTAAAGCCCGCTTCTCGGCTGGCTGGAATAAGAAGGGGGAGAAAATAATAAAACGATAATGAAAGTTAGGTACGAAATATTAATTTAATCAACCAAGCACCGGATAATCTAGTGGGATAAAGGAGGCTACTTTTCTAAGCACACTGAGTATCATTACAGCCATGCTGCCAAGATGATGACTTTATGATGGAAAGGCGCAACTCTGCTAATCTTGCTCTTCAGATGGCGAGATTAGACTATTTCCTATTATACACTGGATAACATTGCCGAGTGTTTAGTGTTAAAGGCGATAGCTTTGTACGTACTTCGTTTATTTGTTTTAATCTAAAATCTGCTTCTTACTTCAGCAACCGTAAAAGACCCAGACACATTTCGTAAAATATAAAGTCGGAAAGGATTATTTAAGAAGAAGAAAAAAGGGGGGGGTTCGGTGAAAAGCCAGAGAGTCAGTCTTTTTCGACCAACAGCCGCCCAATATGTTAGACACACGTCGACGTGAACCAGGGATGCTTAGCTACTTTGAACTCTTCTCGCGATCAACAGACTTACGTGGTGGTAGTGGCGTTCTGGTATGGATAGAGATATCTTCTTCTGGAGTTGGGGTTCCCCAACGCGAGCGGAACGCTAAATTCGAAGGATATCTTAGCAGTCCAGAAAAATTGATGATTCCTTCTACATCTTTGTTTGGATTTGGGCAAAAAATTATATATATATGAGTATATATAGTCGCTGCTTTTAAAATGCAAAATTACCAGAACTAATGCAACGATTTACCAAGGAAGAGTTATGGCCAGTGACACTGGAATAACCGATAGAGGGCGCGCATTGTAGGAGGAGAGAAAATGCGATGTTTTAGCGCCATTTTGTTTCTGATTTATCTTTACGTAGTTATCCTTAATCGAAAGGAATACTGAAAAGTTGGGACTGTACTGGCTTATTTCTGCATTGCACCATAGTCGCATCCACACAGATTACCACGGTAAGGATGCTCGAACCGGACGCCAGGTGGCCATAAAAAAGATAAACGGTGATATTGTCTTTAAAAGCGATGTGATAATTCCAGCCGCCTCTGTAGATCGAATGGAAAGGATAGCAGACAAATAGAGAGGAACGCACGACTTAAATATCGGCTTTACTCACTTATCAAAGTCCAATTTTTTTTTTCTACTTGGTATTTGTCAACAAAGATGATCTATACTTGAATAAATTTTAAATAAAGAGTATCTGCCTGTCCAAAACGTTTCGGTAAAGTAATTTTAACCCTTTGCTGCTGGCCTTTTCTTTAAAATTCTTTATGTAGTTTTACTTGTATAATTTTTTTGCGTTGTGTCCTAAACTACTTATTTACATTCATAGCTGCGACAAATGTTCAGGGACTTTCATCATAAGACTTCCTTCCTGTCTTTAAGCATTTAATTCTAAAGATGTCTTCACACGCAAACAGACAGCGAACTCCGAAGTGTTTCCAAACACTAACCCGATATCTTTGTTGATGTAACGCTGCATAAAATGCTTGTGGAAACTGACACATCCACTGTAACAAAATAGGGACTCAAAAAAGTTTCCAAGAAGCGTTTGATCTAGTAGTCTCCACCAAACATCTAGTCCTTACAATGTTTTCCATCTAAGTATACGGTTGCATTAATCCGATTTTAGGGCATATTCGGCTACCGGCGGGGGGGGGGCTGAGAGATCGCGAACCAAAGCTGGAAACTTTAAACCGTATGAGGTAGCCGGCCATCTCTAAACACCGAGATGGAACCCTGCCGGAGAAGTACGAAACTGTAAATCCATTCTTGTTCTTAGTGAGCGATCCTTCCCCGTAAAAGGGGGGGGGGAACGGGGTTGAGATTAGGTTCCTTTCCAAATATAAATTAGAAACGAATATAGGTAAAGCCCTCTTCTACACTGATCTAATCCTGATTGAAAGTGCTACGTCCGCCTCGGCTGGTAAATTCCTCATTTCCCGGAAGAAACAGGAGTACCCAGAAAAAACTCACGCGGCCGGCTGGGAAAAAGAGATGAAACCGTAATAGGGAGGGAGGTATACCAAATCGAGCTGGTCTCCGAGAGGGGCACGCGGTCCTCTCAACCGTAACAGTCCAACAAACTAACCACCCACCTAGAAGCCCCATTATTTACCTTTTAATGAAAGCAATCAGCCGGACTCTAAAAGCCCTCCATCGACGGGGATTCTCACAAAATTTTCTGCGTCACCATCCGTGACGATCCGGTTGTAAGGATACACACGGAAGATCCCTAAAGAGTGTAGTTAACCAAAACAGAGTTTATATATATATTTCTAATTAACACTTTGCCGACCTGGTGTAAGATGTAAAAGACGGGAAAATCTGCTCTGCCAACCACAGCGCCGTCCCCTTTTCACGAACACGTTAGGAAAGGTTAGAGCCCAGTTCTTAGCTTGAGCTAAAATGGAACATTCGGAAAGAGATTATCAATTTTCAAAATTTGTCAATAAATAAATGGCGTCATTCACACCGTCTTACTTCCTCCTCCCCCCGGCCCTCGGTTTATGTAAAGCCCGGTAATTTGCTTGTTTGCATTAAAGTGTCAACGACGTGTAAACGGCGAATGGGGGAAGGGAGGGTAGGGGGAGACAATAAAGTAAAAAAAAAAACAAAAAAACAAAAACGCCCGGAAACAAATCGACAGCTTTACGACGACAAAACCAATGGTAGAATGTTCGTTGTCCGATTTTTATTCGATTGTTTACAGTCTCTCGGTAAACACGGCCAGATTTTACAAAGGCCCGTAATTCTAGTAAGTAGACGTTGCGACGTTGGGTGGAGTGGGAGAGTCACCAGCTGCGCGTGTTCGACATGCCCAACACCTGGTGCCGGTGACGTCTCGCGTTCCACTTTGCGCATGCGCCGTTCGCTCTCGATAAAACCCGGTCCACGTGAGCTTTTAGTCTTGGGGAAAAAAAAAAAAAAAGAGGAATAGATGCACACGCGAGTAGGTTACCTTTCCGCCAAACTCCGAACAAAGGAACGACAACTCGAGTGCATTTGACACTCGAACACGTACCCAGGATTTCTTCGCGCGTGCGCACTGGATTTCGAAACCAGCCACTTCAAGTGGCTTCAGACTGTGGCAGAATTTACGAGTGGCGGGGTCACCAGTTGCACCCAATAAAAACCCATCACAGATCCGTCAGCGAAAGGTTAGGACAAACATTGATTACCAGCAATACATTTAACGATACCAGGAGGGGGGGTGAGGCAACCAACATGGCGATATTGATAATTACGACATGCTCTAGGGGTGGGGCGGCTCAGATATGGAAATTGTAAATCTGTTTATAAGGAGTCGGGTTACAGGCATAAATTGATGCAGATAAGGGCGAAAACCTAAATCCGAAGCCGGGATTAAGAAAGAAAAATACACATACGGAGCAAATAGGTGCAAAGTCGGATTTAATGTAGAAAACAGTCAGAATTTCAGCTTTAATGACGCAGCAAATGCTCAAATAGGTGTGTCTATTGCATCGCGATTTGAACATTCCATACCAGGTCCAGAACGTCCTCTCCATCCATAATGTCAAGAATACATCCTCTCACTGGTGAAAGTGAAAAATCCAAAGACGTTTTCCCCAAAATTATTAGAAGGTAGAAATTGATGTTCTAATATACTCTGCTACCATTCTATTTTAGTATGCCTTACTAGCCACTGTTAGTGCGCTCTACTCTCAGGGTCGTACCGAAACACGAGCCCGAATCAATTAAAGGGGAGAAAAAAAACACTGTTCGGATGAACCTGTGATGTAATTTAACCAGAAAAACACAAACTAAACAAACGCAGTTCTGCTTCTACTCATTAACACCAGTAGCGTGACCGTTAGTCCGCAGGTGGCAGCACGGTAGCCATTACCACGTGTGACGTGCTGAAACAAAGAGCTGCGATGGAGTTCCACACAAAAACGAATGCCAGCCCTGAAAAGATTTGTGTATGAATGAATTGCGAGCGAGTCTGCTGGGTCCAGCATCAGTTACACGAGTGTGAGAAAGTTACTCCTTCGCTACGACGGGTGGTTGGGGGGGGCACGGGCGGCAGGAAGCCAGCCACTGAGTGCTCTGGCATCTACAACAGAACGGCTGCAGATGTACTGATTTAAACTTCCACGGAGTGCCGCATAAACCATACGTTTCTCCAAATAATGCTTTATCCCTAATTACGACTCATAACCTTTACACAGAGCAAACAAACAAAAGATGTTGTATTAATTAGGTTTCAGAGCATAAAATTCTCTAAATCCGTGTCAGGAAGGTTGAATTGACACTCCCATTCAAAACGTGGCGAAATTTAGTGATGTCAGAATCCCCATCAGATCTTCGCCCACTCCCCAAGCAGCGCACTCATCTTGCACTTCTATGATGGACCCCACGTAAAGCTGATACATCTCACACTTCGCGAAGTGAAGCTGAACAAAATATACGGGTGTAAGCTGCTGTGACGGACGGTAACTTCTCTGGCGTCCTTCCGATGAAAAGATCGATTGCGTCACCTATACCTAATTGAAAAATATGGTCGTGGGTCTACTGAAAGTTGCCGAAAAAAAAAAGGAAATTAAAGGTAATTTTGCCGATGCTCCTTTAATGTCAGTGCCATATCACAGTCACGCGAACGTGTGCGGTAGGTGAAATCATCTTGGTTTGTAGAATCGTCTCGAAGCGAATTTTTACTGGAAGGAAAAAGATTTTAAAAACCTACACCGACGGTTAATAAGTGTAGGCGAATATTGATTTTAGTTCGATTTATTTTTCTTTTAGGTTTTTGATATAACAAAGGCTGTGCCACCGACAAAAAGGTTAAGGACCTGCCAAGGAAGGTAGATAGATGGGTGAAGATTGTCAATGATACACTCGAGATTCGCAATAACTTCTCTTTCAGCGTGGCTTTCTTTATATACGTGGTTACCCGAAATAGGTAGATCTACAGAGACGTGTGCATTCTTGCCACAAAGTTTGTTTTGTTCCTTGATGTCTCTATGCGCGGCCTTTAACTCACTGTTTCGAGCAAGCCATCGGTCAGCCAGTCAATTTCTTTATTATACAGCGATTTCGCGAGAGGTCAGGGGTGAAAAGTTTGACTATATGAACTGATTGTAAAAAGGGCTGCCTTCATCTCTTAGAAAGTACCCTGAAGGAGAGTAGTTAAAAGTTATTAAGGACAAATAGCAAGAATACAGTCAAAATTTTAAAAAGGAAGGGGAGATAAAAGTAAGAAATAATTGATAGATACAACATCGATGTTCGTGAGGACAAATGTATGTGAGGAGTGTGCGATATCTATCAACTTGGGAAGGTCTGTGGAATTTGTTCTTGTTTTCGCTAGACTGACCGTGAGCCCTAAAGGTCCAGTGGCTATTCAGTGGACAGACACTCAGACGAACAACGGAGCTGTTATAGAAGTCCAACCAACTTTGATAAATGCTGATAAGATTGGAAATAGCCAAGATTGGGGGGCCGGCGGCATGGTTTAATATACCGACAAAACTCAATTACTATCTATCTGGGTACTGATTGAGTCGACGGCGTCTCCTCGCCCTCTTTCTCCTTCCTACCCAACCGCACACGCCAAACCCTTTTTGTTACGTTCTCCTAGGGATTTATTTCTGTGGGAGAGGGGTCCCTCTCTCTCTCTCTCTCTCCATATCTCTCTCTCTCTCTCTCTCTCTCCATCTTACTCCATCTCTCTCTCTCTCTCTCTCTCTCTCTCTCATACGGGTTGTGGTTACTGCTGCGAAAAGAGAGAATTAGGCACACAAATTGCAGTCGACACCTGTTATTTAGCGTAAACCCTATCCGAGATAAAGGGTTCCAACCTCCCACCACCATCACCCTACTGTTGAATGTAATCCTGCTGTACGCCTGACAAACAGTGTAGGTTTACAGCGCGATCGCTCTCTCTCGACCAGGGATCCGTCAACAACTGTCGACTCGTCGCAGGTCCTCTCTTTCTGTGCGCCATTCGCTATTTTGTCGATCGTGAAGGTGTGGCCTCTAACCCAGGTCTTCGCCACAAATACACGCAAACACACACAGAGCTTGATGCAGCTCGGCTTAAAAACAGGATGACTCTCACTTTTATTCTATCGCTAGGGAAATAAAATCCAAAAATGCATTCTTAAAAATTATCGACAAAGCCTACTTCCAAAACCAGGTCCACGAAGTCGCTTCCCTTTAGTTGTCCCCTTCTAGCCCTTATCCCGCCTCCCCCCCTCATCGCACCATCCTCGAGGTGAGTCTACAGGAGAGAACTGAAGATATTATCTAAAGTTGCAATGTAAACGTAGAACGAAAAAAAAAGCAAAACAAAAGCTATGGAATTTTCTGCCGATCGTCAAATGTTCGAGACAAAGAGATCCACTCCATTGACCAATTCAGGGAAGTTTGAGAGGTACGGCGAACATGCGAGCAACACCATGGGGATAGAAAGGCGCTGGTTAATTTTGGTTCGTGCTTAACCGCTAATCGGTCTGTCCGTTCTAAAGAAAAAAACAAACTACGGTTGTAAATTACACAGGTTAGGATCACGAATCCCGATTATTGATACTCATCCTCAACTTATACCAACTGCACGAATTTAGTAGAGAAAGTTTTGTACCCGGCCCAAAAGCATGGCACCTGTAAACCATCTTCAGTAATTGCGTGGAACTGCCTCGTCAGGCTTGTCTTTCATTTCGACTTTGGTCCAAGGTTTCGGACATCTCTTTGAGGCTCGATGGCGTTCGTTAAAGACGGGACGGTTGGTGCAGCGCATTTCCGTCGTCTTTGTGACGAACCTTTGTCCCGACTTCCGAGGACAGCTAACAGGAGAGAGATAGAAGGTGTCAAATCAGCGTTGGTGACCAAGCGAGTAATTAACGATATATGGTTTTGGGGGGAAGCGGGGGGGTCTTGTGCGATGGTTAAGGTGGAAGCCGAGTCGAGAGTGAGCTACCAGCGGAATCTCCATCACGAATACCGAAAAATCTCTGCTTGAGCTCTTCCATTTCCAAAAGTGGGAGGAAAGCTACGCAGCCGGCTTATGGAGATTTTACCAAAATAGCAAGGGCGAAGCGGTGCCAGGGAGACTAGGCCACGCCCAGCCGAGCCGGTCCAGACCGGGATTCGTACCCGGGTGGTCAGCCCTCGTAGTCCACCAAGCTAATATCTACGTCATCCTGCTTTACGTTACAACTTAAAATTTATCTATGAGTCCGGTTTTCCGTGAAATCTCTGCAAGAAGAGGGGGGCACGGCCATGGCAGATATCATCTTTAAATACAAAGAATAGAAAAAGGTTTCTGTAATCAACACTATAGCAAAAATCTGAAACGTTTCCATGAAAATTTGCTGAGAGCAGAGAAAGTTACGAAAAAATAAATTTTTTTTTTTTGTTGTTATAAGATATCGCTCACAAATACGGCTTCACCTTTCTCTTCTAGCTTTGGAAAACATACAAAACAATAATGTTGATGATGATGATTTTGGAGAACAGCAATCTATACAAAAGTGATCCTACAGTATATTGTAAATGAAGGCGTCATTGAAAGCCAAAGCGTTCATATCCTACAATACCATGTAAGTGAAGACTTCAGTGTATACCCTTAATATCTTGCAATATCATGTACGGGAAGGTGTCATTGAAAATCAAACTCTTGATATCCTAGAGTACTATGTAAGTGAATGATACAATGAAAATCAAACTCTTGATATCCTTCAGTACCGTTATGTAAGGCGTCAATGAAAGTCAAATCCTTGATATCCCTCAATAGCGTGTAAGTGAAGGTGTAATTGAAAATCATATTCTTGATATCAAATAGTACCATGTAAGTAAAGGCATCATTGAAAGTCAAACCCTTGATATCCTATAGTACTGTGTAAGTGAAGGCTTCAGTAAACGTAATACTTTTGATATCTTACATATCATGTACGAGAAGGCGTCATTGAAAATCAAATCCTTGATATCCTACAAAGCCATGTAAGTGAATGATTCAATGAAAGACAAACCCTTGATATCCTACAGAGCCGTGTAAGTGAAGGCGTCATTGAAAATCACTGCATGTTAATTGTTTCTATAACAGTAAACAAAACAAGAAACACGTTTTTAAAAAATGAGAATTTTGAAAACGGAACTAAAACATTTAAAATGCTTATTCCAGTTATGTAAGGGAATTTTAAAAACTGCCAAAGCATTATACAAATATTGTCCTTTCATATCCTACGTATTTCATTTCGATCTGGTCTTTAGGAACTGAACTGGTAAAAATGTGGAGTCTTTCATATTTTCGAATCTCTAGATAAGACCTCGACTTCAAAGTTGTAAGAATTTCTGAAGTCTTTTGTTTCTTACTGTCATTTAACGGCCCTAGAGCAGAACACTAGCTGTCCATCTCAAAACTTGGTCTGATGGTATCAGTCTTTCTGGTAAGTGCTCTCTCTCTCTCTCTCTCGGTCCTGAGGTCATCTCTCTCTGCAACAACGTGATCTCTCTCAGTGCTGACATCATCTCTCTGTGTGCTGACGTCATATCTCTCTCTCTCTCGGTCCTGAGGTCATCTCTCTCTGCAACAACGTGATCTCTCTCAGTGCTGACATCATCTCTCTGTGTGCTGACGTCATATCTCTCTCTCTCTCTCGGTCCTGACGTCATCTCTCTTTGACTCATATGTATTATGTCCATGTTGATCGCTACCTTTAACCCTTTTGAGCTAGGCTAAACAGGTCTATCTGAAAGGCCATTGGTTTCCTGTTTTTAACTTGCTAATCGCGTAATTTGGTTAGTCAGAAGATTATGCCAAGAGGGCTAGTTGAACTCCTAGTCACGCCAATCTAAACCCCGGCCTTGAATATAGCATAAAAAGCGGAAAAGCGAGAGAACTACTCGCGAAGGAAGGGAGAGCTGGAAATAGATGGGAAGTTATCTTTTTTTCGAAAAAAAAAACAACAACAGCGAAGTTCTTCTTTCCTGAACGCAACCATGGAATGATGAGAAGGAAGGTGGTGAGTCGTTGCTCCCCCCCCAAGCTACATAGGTCTCCCCTTCAAGTGATCTGATAATCAATAGCGAAGTGTCCTTACCAAGAGAAGGACGGTTTGAACAAACGTGTATATAAGATAGAAACGCGATCTCGCGTAATCTCGCAGACCCGAGTAATGAGGTAAGACCAGATCCATATCTCTACAGCTGCCAACTTATATTTGATTTAGTTTCATCTTAGATGACAACCATCTGTACTTAGTGTCCGTACATTTGTTCACTATCACCAAAGATAAAATATATATATATATTTTTTTTTTAAAGGAGAAAATACGTTTCTCTAATATCCACTTCAGCGAAAAGTGAAATTTCCGTTTATCAGCCAGAGGAACGATTGTGCATACGAATAAAAAAAGGCACGAACACAACATAAGGTAAGAAAATGTTTTCTTTTTTTAAAAAACAAATGCAATAATTAACCATCAGCACTTCCCACCTGCGAACAAGTCTAACATCAAGAATCCTTTAGAGGCAATAAAACATTTACCTGTTACTGAGGCTGCCTGATCAATACGACGATTCCAAGATGCACACCACTTCCATCGTGCATTTATAACTTAAATGTACCTATTTAGAGTTCTAATAAAGTGCGCTTCCCTAGTAAAATTGACTTTTAACCCTCATAACAGGCTGTGCATATTGCAATTATTTGCTGCATATATTGCTAAATTTTCTGATCAAAGGAATCATTAGAGAATTAATTACCAGCCCTTTATTGGCCATTTTCAAAGCATTGAACTTTAATAGATTTTAGCATTTGTGTCGCGAAACCAAAACGACAAGAAAATCGATGATTGCTTGCCGTCTGTCCATATCGAAGAAGTGTCCATAACTTCCGGTGTTTAGTTTAATATGGAGCCCCAATAGAAAGGAAAAGTTTCCGAAATAGAGAAACTAAATTTTCTTGTTCGCTCATTCGCTGGGACTCCTGTGTACTCGATTATAAGTTCACGACTTTATGACAACATGATCATAAAGCAGCCACTAGTCAGACTACCGGCCTACCGAAGTTGAGTTCGAATACCGGTCGAGACGAGCTCGATGTATCATTTCTTCTTGATCTTCTGTTTTTTTTCACCAGCCGGTTCATGTGAGAACCTAAGGCGTCTTCCAACCAACATCTGAAAACGAAGAGTTCCAGTAGTGCTTTCACATGAGGTAGACGTTCTGTTCCTTCTAGCTCACTGCTGCGGGATGTCCTGGGGATTGGGTTCGCCAAGAGAAAAGACCAAAATGTTAAAGACTAAACTGAAAACAGATTTACGGAAATAAATTACAAATCTAGTTCGTTCAGAGATATTTAAAAAAATTTAAAAAAAAAAAGTCTTCCGCTACTTTAAATCATTTTATAAACATAGGTATCGGGAAAGACCGAGCGGGTACACACCGGGATTCGAACTCAGGACATTGCCCTACTCTGCCCATTAGCTTAACCGTTTTCGATATTTGAATACACCCAATGTCCTTTTGCTGTATGGTTATTTTTAGTAATGAAAAAAAGTTAGATTACCTACCCAGTAACTATTTCAGGAAGGTTAGGAGTCATGAATAATATACTTGTTTGCAGTAATACAATATGCCGGAAACTTGTGAAACTATCACATGGTACGACTGAGGTGAGTGTGTGTGTGTGTTTGTTTGAGGAACAGCATCAGTTACTATGTATGTGTGTGAAGGAGATGATTTACGGTGTAACTTGTGATTCAAATAAGAAATAAGGGCTTGGCATCAAAAGGATTTTAGAAAGCAAGTAAACAGCCGAAGTAGGGCAACGATGCACTTCGTCTGTTCATCTGGAAAAGCTATTTTACTATTTCTCATTTATTTATATTTTTGTTCGCCGAATGTCAAAGGTGAACTCGGTTTGGACTGACTTCCTCTTCTCACCTAAGGTGCGCGACCTCGTCATCAGCATCTGGCGACGCTCCCGGTAGGGGATTCACCCATTCTACGTGTTGAGGGTGGCGGCTGCCTTTTCCCCGGAAACTGTTACTTTCACTTTGCTAAGTCCGGGGGTCAGCAGTAAGCAATGGAAAAAAAAAAAAAAAAGGAGGGGCGGGGGAGAGAGGGGGACACGGGCAGTTCCCCCCCCCCCCCGTTCGGACGTTGCTGAACCCTAAATTAGAGTAGCATCTGGCAGAATTTCTAGGCACATTAATCTGGTGTAGTGCTCGCACCACCTCCCACCTTCCATCCCCTACGATACCCTCGCTCCCAACCCCAGCCCGACTCCCTACCGCGAATCCTATTTAACTAAACTGCAATACATTTCTAAGCACCCGACAATCGGAATATCAATTATCGCGGATATTCATTTAAAAATATATAAAATAAATAAGAACAAGGATCCGGGCTATCGAGATTTGTAATAATACCGACAAAACAGAGTGGACAAGAACAAGGCAGGACGGCCCCTTTTCCGACCCTAACCCAGACCCCGACTTTGTACGCGTGTGTGTTGTCGCCGCCACCGTCTTCGCTCACGTTTATTTGTTATTCTAACAGGAGTTCGGGTTGGCGTC
>JACATO010001790.1:0-14686 GCA_018389105.1 Nautilus pompilius | reverse complement strand
ACTCATCTTCATCTATTGCGAAGGATTGAGAGTATATTTCCTGCTCATTCTTCACCTATTGTAAATGTGTGGAAAGAAAATCTGCATGCACATTCTGATCCTATTGTGTAATGTATGAGTGCCATGCATCCTGCTCATACTTCAGCTATTGCGAATTATTTGAAAGTCCTGCTTTCTGCTCATTCTTCACCTATTGCGAATTGTTTGAGAGTCATGCTCCTGCTCGTTCTTCACCTATTGCGAATTGATTGAGTGTCATTGCTTCTTCTCATTCTTCACCATTGCGAATATTGATGAGAGTCATGCTTTCTGCTCATTCTTCCCCTATTGCGAATTCTTTGAGAGTCATGCTTCCTGCTCTTTCTTCACCTATTGCGAATTGTTTGAATGTCCTGATTCCTGCTCTTCTTTACCTATTGCGAATTGTTTGAGAGTATGTTTCCTTCTCATTCTTCACATATTGTGATTTGTTTGAGAGTCATGTTTCCCGCTCTTCATCTATTGTAAATCGTGTGAAAGACATTCTTCCTGCATATTCTGATCCTATTTTGAAATTGAGTGTCATGATTCCATCTTATTCTTCACCTATGCGAATTCATTGAAAGTCATTCTTCCTGCTCATTCTTCACCTATTGAGAATTGCTTGATAGTCATGTTTTCTGCTCATTCTTCACCTATTACGAATAGTTTTGATAGTCATACTTACTGCTCATTCTTCACCTATTACGAATTGTTTGAGAGTCATACTTCCTGCTCTTTCTTCACTTATTGTGAATTCTTTCAGAGTCATGCTTCAAGCTCTTTCTTCACTTATTGTTAATTATTTGAGAGTCATGCTTCCTGCTCTTTCTTCACTTATTGTGAATTCTTTGAGAGTCATGCTTCCTGCTCTTTCTTCACTTATTGTGAATTCTTTGAGAGTCATGCTTCCTGCTCTTTCTTCACTTATTGTGAATTCTTTGAGAGCCATTCTTCCTGCTCTTTCTTCACATTGTGAATTCTTTGAGAGTCATGCTTCCTGCTCTTTCTTCACTATGTGAATTCTTTGAGATTCATCCTTCCTGGTATTTTCACTTATTGTGAATTGTTAGAAAGTCATGCTTCCTGCTCTTTCTTCACTATTGAGAATTGTTTGAGAGTCATGCTTCCTGCTCTTTCTTCACCTATTATGAATTGTTTGAGAGTCATGCTTACTGCTCGTTCTTGGCCTATTACGAATTGTTTGAGAGTCATGCTTACTTCTCATTCTTCACCTATTGCGAATTGTTTGAAAGTCCTGATTCCTGCTCTTTCTTTACCTATTGCGAATTGTTTGAGAGTAGTGTTTCTTTCTCATTCTTCACATATTGTGATTGTTTGAGATTCGTGTTTCCCGCTCTTCAGCTATTGTAAATTGTATGAAAGACAATCTTCCTGCATATTTGATCCTATTGTGAATTGTCTGAGTGTCATGATTCCATCTTAGTCTTCACCTATTGCGAATTGTTGAAAGAAAGTCTTCCTGCTCATTCTTCACCTATTGTGAATTGTTTGAGAGTCATTCTTCCTGCTCATTCTTCACCTATTGTGAATTGTTTGAGTGTCATGATTCCTGCTCATTCTTTACCTATTGCGAATTTTTTGAAAGTCTTGCTTCTTCCCGTTATGCTCCTATTACGAATTGTTTGAGAGTAATGTTTCCTGTTCATGTTCACCTATATGAATTATTTGAGAGTCATGCTTCCTGCTCATCTTCCTCTATTGCGAATTGTTTGAGAGTAACATTTCTACTCATTCTTCACCTATTGCGAATTGTTTGAGAGTCATGTTTTCCCGCTCTTCATTCTTTTAAATTATGTAAAAGACAATCTTCCTGCACATTCTGATCCTATTGTGAATTGAATGTAAGAAAACCTTCCTGCAAATTCTGTTCCTATTGTGAATTATATAAGTGTCATGCTTTCTGCTCATCTTCACCTATTTCGAATTGTTTGATAGTCATGCTTACTGCTCATTCTTCACCTAATACGAATTTTTTGAGAGTCATGCTTACTGCTTGTTCTTCACCTAATACGAATGTTGAGAGTCATTGTTTCATCCTTCCTTACTCTGTTCACCTATTGCGAATTGATTGAGGGTCATGCATCATGCTCATTGTTCAACTATTTTGAATTGTATGAAAGACAAACTTCCTGCTCATTCTGATCCTATTATGATTTGTTTGACAGTCACGCTTCTTGCTCATTCTTTAGCTATTGTAAAATGTTTGAGATTTCAAAGTCTACCTCCTACACATTCTTCACTTATTGTAAATTGATTGATGAACAGATTCCTGCTCTTTTGTATTGTTTGAATGACAATCTTCTGCACATTCTGCTACTTTTGTGAATTGAATGTAAGAAAACATTCCTGCACATTCTGATCCTATTGTGAATTGCATGTGTCAACCTTACTGCCCATTTTTCACCTATTGCGAATTGTTTGAAAGTCAAGCTTCCTGCTCATTCTTCACCTATTGCGAATTGTTTGAAACTCATGCTTCCTGCTCTTTCTTCACCTATTGTGAATTGATTGAGAGTAATGTTTCCTTCTCATTCTTCACATATTGTGATTTGTTTGAGAATCATGTTTCCCGCTCTTCATCTATTGTAAATTGTGTGAAAGACAATCTTCCTACATATTCTGATCCTATTGTGAATTGTATGAGTGTCATGATTCCTTCTTATTCTTCACCTATTGCGAATTGTTTGAAAGTCATTCTTCCTGCTCATTCTTCACCTATTGCGAATTGTTTGAAAGTCATTCTCCTGCTCATTCTTCACCTATTGAGAATTGTTAGATAATGTACTTCGTGCTCATTCTTCACCTATTAAGAATTGTTACAGTATCTACTTCCTGCTCATTCTGATCCTATAGTGAATTGTTTGAGTGTCATGATTCCTGCTCATTCTTCACCTATTGCGAATTGTTTGAAAGTCATGCTTCCTGCTCATTCTTCACCTATTGACAATTGTTTGAGTCATGCTTCCTGCTCATTCATCACCTATTACGAATTGTTAGAGAATCTACTTCCTGCTCATTCTTTACCTATTGTGATTTGTTTGAGAGTCACGCTTCTTGCTCATTCTTTAGCTATTGTAAAATGTTTGAGATTTCAAAGTCTACCTCCTACACATTCTTCACTTATTGTAAATTGATTGATGAACAGATTTCCTGCTCTTTTGTATTGTTTGAATGACAATCTGCCTGCACATTCTGCTACTTTTGTGAATTGAATGTAAGAAAACATTTCTGCACATTCTGATCCTATTGTGAATTGCATGTGTCAAGTTTACTGCCCATTTTTCACCTATTGCGAATTGTTTGAAAGTCATGCTTCCTGCTCATTCTTCACCTATTGCGAATTTTTTGAAAGTCATGCTTCCTTCCCGTTTATGCTCCTATTGCGAATTGTTTGAGAGTAATGTTTCCTGCTCATTCTTCACCTATTATGAATTATTTGAGAGTCATGCTTCCTGCGCATTCTTCCTCTATTGCGAATTGTTTGAGAGTAACGTTTCTACTCATTCTTCACCTATAGCGAATTGTTTGAGAGTCATGTTTCCCGCTCTTTCTTCATCTATTTTAATATGTAAAAAAGAGAATCTTCCTGCACATTCTGATCCTATTGTGAATTGAATGTAAGAAAACCTTCCTGCACATTCTGTTCCTATTGTGAATTGTATGAGTGTCATGCTTTCTGCTCTTCTTCACCTATTACGAATTGTTTGATAGTCATGCTTATTGCTTGTTCTTCACCTATTACGAATTGTTTGAGCGTCATGCTTACTGCTCATTCTGCACCTAATGTGAATTGTTTGAGAGTCATGCCTTTGCTCATTCTTCACCTATTATTGAATTATTTGAGAGTCATGCTTCCTGCGCATTCTTCCTCTATTGCGAATTGTTTGAGAGTAACGTTTCTACTCATTCTTCACCTATAGCGAATTGTTTGAGAGTCATGTTTCCCGCTCTTTCTTCATCTATTTTAAATTATGTAAAAGAGAATCTTCCTGCACATTCTGATCCTATTGTGAATTGAATGTAAGAAAACCTTCCTGCACATTCTGTTCCTATTGTGAATTGTATGAGTGTCATGCTTTCTGCTCTTCTTCACCTATTACGAATTGTTTGATAGTCATGCTTATTGCTTGTTCTTCACCTATTACGAATTGTTTGAGCGTCATGCTTACTGCTCATTCTGCACCTAATGCGAATTGATTGAGAGTCATGTTTGCTGCTAATTCTTCATCTATTGCGAATGGTTTGAGATTCATACTTACTGCTCATTCATCACCTATTGCGAATTGTTTGAAAGTCATGATTCCTGCGCTTTCTTTACCTATTGCGAATTGTTTGAGAGTAGTGTTTCTTTCTCATTCTTCACATATTGTGATTTGTTTGAGATTCGTGTTTCCCGCTCTTCAGCTATTGTAAATTGTATGAAAGACAATCTTCCTGCATATTCTGATCCTATTGTGAATTGTCTGAGTGTCATGATTCCATCTTAGTCTTCACCTATTGCGAATTGTTTGAAAGTCATTCTTCCTGCTCATTCTTCACCTATTGTGAATTGTTTGAGAGTCATTCTTCCTGCTCATTCTTCACCTATTGTGAATTGTTTGAGTGTCATGATTCCTGCTCATTCTTTACCTATTGCGAATTTTTTGAAAGTCTTGCTTCCTTCCCGTTTATGCTCCTATTACGAATTGTTTGAGAGTAATGTTTCCTGTTCATTGTTCACCTATTATGAATTATTTGAGAGTCATGCTTCCTGCTCATTCTTCCTCTATTGCGAATTGTTTGAGAGTAACATTTCTACTCATTCTTCACCTATTGCGAATTGTTTGAGAGTCATGTTTCCCGCTCTTCATCTATTTTAAATTATGTAAAAGACAATCTTCCTGCACATTCTGATCCTATTGTGAATTGAATGTAAGAAAACCTTCCTGCAAATTCTGTTCCTATTGTGAATTATATAAGTGTCATGCTTTCTGCTCATCTTCACCTATTTCGAATTGTTTGATAGTCATGCTTACTGCTCATTCTTCACCTAATACGAATTTTTTGAGAGTCATGCTTACTGCTTGTTCTTCACCTAATACGAATTGTTTGAGAGTCATGTTTCCTTATCTCTGTTCACCTATTGCGAATTGATTGAGGGTCATGCATCATGCTCATTGTTCAACTATTTTGAATTGTATGAAAGACAAACTTCCTGCTCATTCTGATCCTATTATGATTTGTTTGACAGTCACGCTTCTTGCTCATTCTTTAGCTATTGTAAAATGTTTGAGATTTCAAAGTCTACCTCCTACACATTCTTCACTTATTGTAAATTGATTGATGAACAGATTTCCTGCTCTTTTGTATTGTTTGAATGACAATCTTCCTGCACATTCTGCTACTTTTGTGAATTGAATGTAAGAAAACTTCCTGCACATTCTGATCCTATTGTGAATTGCATGTGTCAACCTTACTGCCTATTTTTCACCTATTGCGAATTGTTTGAAAGTCAAGCTTCCTGCTCATTCTTCACCTATTGCGAATTGTTTGAAACTCATGCTTCCTGCTCTTTCTTCACCTATTGTGAATTGATTGAGAGTAATGTTTCCTTCTCATTCTTCACATATTGTGATTTGTTTGAGAATCATGTTTCCCGCTCTTCATCTATTGTAAATTGTGTGAAAGACAATCTTCCTACATATTCTGATCCTATTGTGATTTTATTGATAGTCATGCATCGTGCTCATTCTTCACATATTGTGATTTGTTTGAAAGTCATGCTTCCAGCTCATTCTTCACCTATTGCGAATTGTTTGAAAGTCATGCTTCCTGCTCATTCTTCACGTATTGCGAATTGTTTGAGAGTCATGTTTCCTGCTCATTCTTCACCTATTGCAAATTGTTTGAAAGTCATGCTTCCTGCTTATTCTACCCCTATTGTGATTTGTTTGAGATTCATGCTTCCTACTCATTCTTCCTCTATTGCGAATTGTTTGAGAGTAACATTTCTACTCATTCATCTATTGCGAATTGTTTGAGATTAATGTTTCATGCTCGTTCTTCTCTATTGTTATTTATTTGAGAGTCATGGTTCCTGCTCATTCTTCACTATTGTGAATTGTTTGAGAGTAACGTTTCTTACTCATTCTTCACCTATTGTGAATTGTTTGAGAGTAATATTTCCTGCTCATTCTTTACCTATTGAACTTGTGTGAAAGAAAATCTGCATGCACATTCCGATCGTATTGTGAAATGTATGAGTGTCATGCTTCTTTCTCATTCTTCAACTATTGAGAATTGTTTGAGAGTCATGCTTCCTGCTCAGTCTTCACCTATTACGAATTGTTTGAGAGTCATGCTTCCTGCTCAGTCTTCACGTAATGCGAATTGTTTGACTCATGCTACCTGCTCGTTCTTCACCTATTGAAAATTGTTGAAAGTTATGCTTCCTGCTCGTTCTTCACCTATTGAAAATTGTTTGAAAGTTATGCTTCCTGCTCGTTCTTCACCTATTGCGAATTGTATGAGAGTCATTCTTCCTGCTCGTTCTTCTACTATTGCGAATTGTTTGAGAGTCATGCTTCATGCTCGTTCTCCTATTGCGAATTGTTTGAGTGTCATGCTTCCTGCTCGTTCTACTATTGCGAATTGTATGACAGTCATGCTTTCTGCTCGTTCTTCTGCTATTGCGAATTGTTTGAAAGTCATGCCTTCTGCTCGTTCTTCACCTATAGTGAATTGTTTGAGACTCATATATCCTGATCATTCTTACTCTATTGCGAATTCTTTGAGAGTAACGTTTCTACTAATTCTTCATCTATTGCGAATGGTTTGAGAGTAATATTTCATGCTCATTCTTCACCTATTGTAAATTGTGTGAAAGAAAATCTGCATGCACATTCTGATCCTTTTGTGAAATGTATGAGTATCATGCATCCTGCTCATATTTCAGCTATTGCGAATTGTTTGAAAATCATGCTTTATGCTCATTCTTCTCCTATTGCGAATTGTTTGAGAGTCATGCTTCCTGCTCTTTCTTCACTGATTGTGAAATCTTTGAGAGTCATGCTTCCTGCTCTTTCTTCACTGATTGTGAATTCTTTGAGAGTCATCCTTCCTGGTATTTCTTCACTTATTGTGATTTTATTGATAGTCATGCTTCGTGCTCATTCTTCACCTATTGTAAATGGTTTGTGAGTCATACTTCGTGCTCATTCTTTACCTATTGCGAATTGTTTGAAAGTCATGCTTCCTGCTTATTCTACCCCTATTGTGATTTGTTTGAGATTCATGCTTCGTGTTCTTTTGTTATTCTAAAATGTTTGAGATTTGAGAGTCTTCCTCCTTCACATTCTTCACGTATTTTAAATTGATTGATGATCAGATTTCCTGCTCTTTTGTATTGTTTGAAAGACAATCTTCCTGCACATACTGCTGCTATTGCGAATTGTTTGAGAGTAATGTTTCCTGCTCATTCTTCACCTATTATGAATTGTTTGAGAGTCATGCTTCCTACTCATTCTTCCTCTATTGCGAATTGTTTGAGAGTAACATTTCTACTCATTCATCTATTGCGAATTGTTTGAGATTAATGTTTCATGCTCGTTCTTCCTCTATTGTGAATTGTTTGAGAGTAACGTTTCTACTCATTCTTCACCTATTGCGAATGGTTTGAGAGTAATATTTCCTGCTCATTCTTTACCTATTGTAACTTGTGTGAAAGAAAATCTGCATGCACATTCTGATCGTATTGTGAAATGTATGAGTGTCATGCTTCTTTCTCATTCTTCAACTTTTGAGAATTGTTTGAGAGACATGTTTCCTGCTCATTCTTCACCTATTACGAATTTTTTGAGTCATGCTTCCTGCTCTTTCTTTACCTATTGTAAATTGTTTGAGAGTCATGCTTCCTGCTCATTCTTCACCTAATGCGAATTGTTTGAGAGTCATGCTTCCTGCTCAGTCTTCACCTGATGCGAATTGTTTGAGAGTCATTCTTCCTGCTCGTTCTTCTACTATTGCGAATTGTTTGAGAGTAACGTTTCTACTCATTCTTCATCTATTGCGAATGGATTGAGAGTAATATTTCCTGCTCATTCTTCACCTATTGTAAATTGTGTGAAAGAAAATCTGCATGCACATTCTGATCCTATTGTGTAATGTATGAGTGCCATGCATCCTGCTCATACTTCAGCTATTGCGAATTATTTGAAAGTCATGCTTTCTGCTCATTCTTCACCTATTGCGAATTGTTTGAGAGTCATGCTTCCTGCTCGTTCTTCACCTATTGCGAATTGATTGAGTGTCATGCTTCCTTCTCATTCTTCACCTATTGCGAATTGATTGAGAGTCATGCTTTCTGCTCATTCTTCCCCTATTGCGAATTCTTTGAGAGTCATGCTTCCTGCTCTTTCTTCACCTATTGCGAATTGTTTGAATGTCCTGATTCCTGCTCTTTCTTTACCTATTGCGAATTGTTTGAGAGTAATGTTTCCTTCTCATTCTTCACATATTGTGATTTGTTTGAGAGTCATGTTTCCCGCTCTTCATCTATTGTAAATCGTGTGAAAGACATTCTTCCTGCATATTCTGATCCTATTTTGAATTGTATGAGTGTCATGATTCCATCTTATTCTTCACCTATTGCGAATTCATTGAAAGTCATTCTTCCTGCTCATTCTTCACCTATTGAGAATTGCTTGATAGTCATGTTTTCTGCTCATTCTTCACCTATTACGAATAGTTTGATAGTCATACTTACTGCTCATTCTTCACCTATTACGAATTGTTTGAGAGTCATACTTCCTGCTCTTTCTTCACTTATTGTGAATTCTTTCAGAGTCATGCTTCAAGCTCTTTCTTCACTTATTGTTAATTATTTGAGAGTCATGCTTCCTGCTCTTTCTTCACTTATTGTGAATTCTTTGAGAGTCATGCTTCCTGCTCTTTCTTCACTTATTGTGAATTCTTTGAGAGTCATGCTTCCTGCTCTTTCTTCACTTATTGTGAATTCTTTGAGAGCCATTCTTCCTGCTCTTTCTTCACATTGTGAATTCTTTGAGAGTCATGCTTCCTGCTCTTTCTTCACTTATTGTGAATTCTTTGAGATTCATCCTTCCTGGTATTTCTTCACTTATTGTGAATTGTTAGAAAGTCATGCTTCCTGCTCTTTCTTCACCTATTGAGAATTGTTTGAGAGTCATGCTTCCTGCTCTTTCTTCACCTATTATGAATTGTTTGAGAGTCATGCTTACTGCTCGTTCTTGGCCTATTACGAATTGTTTGAGAGTCATGCTTACTTCTCATTCTTCACCTATTGCGAATTGTTTGAAAGTCCTGATTCCTGCTCTTTCTTTACCTATTGCGAATTGTTTGAGAGTAGTGTTTCTTTCTCATTCTTCACATATTGTGATTTGTTTGAGATTCGTGTTTCCCGCTCTTCAGCTATTGTAAATTGTATGAAAGACAATCTTCCTGCATATTCTGATCCTATTGTGAATTGTCTGAGTGTCATGATTCCATCTTAGTCTTCACCTATTGCGAATTGTTTGAAAGTCATTCTTCCTGCTCATTCTTCACCTATTGTGAATTGTTTGAGAGTCATTCTTCCTGCTCATTCTTCACCTATTGTGAATTGTTTGAGTGTCATGATTCCTGCTCATTCTTTACCTATTGCGAATTTTTTGAAAGTCTTGCTTCCTTCCCGTTTATGCTCCTATTACGAATTGTTTGAGAGTAATGTTTCCTGTTCATTGTTCACCTATTATGAATTATTTGAGAGTCATGCTTCCTGCTCATTCTTCCTCTATTGCGAATTGTTTGAGAGTAACATTTCTACTCATTCTTCACCTATTGCGAATTGTTTGAGAGTCATGTTTCCCCGCTCTTCATCTATTTTAAATTATGTAAAAGACAATCTTCCTGCACATTCTGATCCTATTGTGAATTGAATGTAAGAAAACCTTCCTGCAAATTCTGTTCCTATTGTGAATTATATAAGTGTCATGCTTTCTGCTCATCTTCACCTATTTCGAATTGTTTGATAGTCATGCTTACTGCTCATTCTTCACCTAATACGAATTTTTTGAGAGTCATGCTTACTGCTTGTTCTTCACCTAATACGAATTGTTTGAGAGTCATGTTTTCCTTATCTCTGTTCACCTATTGCGAATTGATTGAGGGTCATGCATCATGCTCATTGTTCAACTATTTTGAATTGTATGAAAGACAAACTTCCTGCTCATTCTGATCCTATTATGATTTGTTTGACAGTCACGCTTCTTGCTCATTCTTTAGCTATTGTAAAATGTTTGAGATTTCAAAGTCTACCTCCTACACATTCTTCACTTATTGTAAATTGATTGATGAACAGATTTCCTGCTCTTTTGTATTGTTTGAATGACAATCTTCCTGCACATTCTGCTACTTTTGTGAATTGAATGTAAGAAAACATTCCTGCACATTCTGATCCTATTGTGAATTGCATGTGTCAACCTTACTGCCTATTTTTCACCTATTGCGAATTGTTTGAAAGTCAAGCTTCCTGCTCATTCTTCACCTATTGCGAATTGTTTGAAACTCATGCTTCCTGCTCTTTCTTCACCTATTGTGAATTGATTGAGAGTAATGTTTCCTTCTCATTCTTCACATATTGTGATTTGTTTGAGAATCATGTTTCCCGCTCTTCATCTATTGTAAATTGTGTGAAAGACAATCTTCCTACATATTCTGATCCTATTGTGATTTTATTGATAGTCATGCATCGTGCTCATTCTTCACATATTGTGATTTGTTTGAAAGTCATGCTTCCAGCTCATTCTTCACCTATTGCGAATTGTTTGAAAGTCATGTTTCCTGCTCATTCTTCACCTATTGCAAATTGTTTGAAAGTCATGCTTCCTGCTTATTCTACCCCTATTGTGATTTGTTTGAGATTCATGCTTCCTACTCATTCTTCCTCTATTGCGAATTGTTTGAGAGTAACATTTCTACTCATTCATCTATTGCGAATTGTTTGAGATTAATGTTTCATGCTCGTTCTTCCTCTATTGTTATTTATTTGAGAGTCATGGTTCCTGCTCATTCTTCCACTATGTGAATTGTTTGAGAGTAACGTTTCTACTCATTCTTCACCTATTGTGAATTGTTTGAGAGTAATATTCCTGCTCATTCTTTACCTTTTGTAACTTGTGTGAAAGAAAATCTGCATGCACATTCCGATCGTATTGTGAAATGTATGAGTGTCATGCTTCTTTCTCATTCGTTCAACTATTGAGAATTGTTTGAGAGTCATGCTTCCTGCTCAGTCTTCACCTATTACGAATTGTTTGAGAGTCATGCTTCCTGCTCAGTCTTCACGTAATGCGAATTGTTTGACTCATGCTACCTGCTCGTTCTTCACCTATTGAAAATTGTTTGAAAGTTATGCTTCCTGCTCGTTCTTCACCTATTGAAAATTGTTTGAAAGTTATGCTTCCTGCTCGTTCTTCACCTATTGCGAATTGTATGAGAGTCATTCTTCCTGCTCGTTCTTCTACTATTGCGAATTGTTTGAGAGTCATGCTTCATGCTCGTTCTCCTATTGCGAATTGTTTGAGTGTCATGCTTCCTGCTCGTTCTACTATTGCGAAGATTGTATGACAGTCATGCTTTCTGCTCGTTCTTCTGCTATTGCGAATTGTTTGAAAGTCATGCCTTCTGCTCGTTCTTCACCTATAGTGAATTGTTTGAGACTCATATATCCTGATCATTCTTACTCTATTGCGAATTCTTTGAGAGTAACGTTTCTACTAATTCTTCATCTATTGCGAATGGTTTGAGAGTAATATTTCATGCTCATTCTTCACCTATTGTAAATTGTGTGAAAGAAAATCTGCATGCACATTCTGATCCTTTAGTGAAATGTATGAGTATCATGCATCCTGCTCATATTTCAGCTATTGCGAATTGTTTGAAAATCATGCTTTATGCTCATTCTTCTCCTATTGCGAATTGTTTGAGAGTCATGCTTCCTGCTCTTTCTTCACTTATTGTGAATTCTTTGAGAGTCATGCTTCCTGCTCTTTCTTCACTGATTGTGAAATCTTTGAGAGTCATGCTTCCTGCTCTTTCTTCACTGATTGTGAATTCTTTGAGAGTCATCCTTCCTGGTATTTCTTCACTTATTGTGATTTTATTGATAGTCATGCTTCGTGCTCATTCTTCACCTATTGTAAATGGTTTGTGAGTCATACTTCGTGCCATTCTTTACCTATTGCGAATTGTTTGAAAGTCATGCTTCCTGGCTTATTCTACCCCTATTGTGATTTTGTTTTGAGATTCATGCTTCGTGTTCTTTTGTTATTCTAAAATGTTTGAGATTTGGGAGTCTTTCCTCCTTCACATTCTTCACGTATTTTAAATTGATTGATGATTCAGATTTCCTGCTCTTTTGTATTGGTTTGAAAGACAATCTTCCTGCACATACTGCTGCTATTGCGAATTGTTTGAGAGTAATGTTTCCTGCTCATTCTTCACCTATTATGAATTGTTTTGAGAGTCATGCTTCCTACTCATTCTTCCTCTATTGCGAATTGTTTGAGAGTAACATTTCTACTCATTCATCTATTGCGAATTGTTTGTGAGATTAATGTTTCATGCTCGTTCTTCTTCTGCTCTATTGTGAATTTTTGAGAGTAACGTTTCTACTCATTCTTCACCTATTGCGAATGGTTTGAGAGTAATATTTTTCCTGCCTTCATTCTTAACCTATTGTAACTTGTGTGAAAGAAAATCTGCATGCACATTCTGATCGTATTGTGAAATGTATGAGTGTCCATGCGTTCTTTTCTCATTCTTCAACTTTGAGAATTGTTTTGAGAGACATGTTTTCCTGCTCATTCTTCACCTATTACGAATTGTTTGAGTCATGCTTCCTGCTCTTTCTTTACCTATTGTAAATTGTTTGAGAGTCCATGCTTCCTGCTCATTTCTTCACCTAATGCGAATTGTTTTGAGAGTCATGCTTCCTGCTCAGTCTTCACCTGATGCGAATTGTTTTGGAGAGTCATTCTTCCTGCTCGTTCTTTCTACTATTGCGAATTTGTTTGAGAGTAACGGTTTTCTACTCATTCTTCATCTATTGCGAATGGATTGAGAGTAATATATTTCCTGCTCATTCTTCACCTATTGTGTAAATTGTGTGAAAGAAAAATCTGCATGCACATTCTGATCCTATTTGTGTAATGTATGAGTGCCATGCATCCTGCTCATACGTTCAGCTATTGCGAATTATTTGAAAGTCATGCTTTCTGCTCATTCTTCACCTATTGCGAATGTGTTTGAGAGTCCATGCTTTCCTGCTCGTTTTCTTTCCACCTAGTTGCGAATTGATTGAGTGTCATGGCTTCCTTCTCATTCTTCACCTATTGCGAATTGAATTGAGAGTCATGCTTTCTGCTCATTCCTTCCCCTATTGCGAATTCTTTGAGAGTCATGCTTCCTGCTCTTTCTTCACCTATTGCGAATTGTTTGGAATGTCCTGATTCCTGCTCTTTTCTTTACCTATTGCGAATTGTTGTTTGAGAGTAATGTTTCCTTCTCATTCTTCACATATTGTGATTTGTTTTGAGAGTCCCATGTTTCCCGCTCTTCATCCCTATTGTAAATCGTGTGAAAGAACATTCTTCCTGCATATTCTGATCCTATTTTGAATTGTATGAGTGTCATGATTCCATCTTATTCCTTCACCTATTGCGAATTCATTGAAAGTCATTCTTCCTGCTCATTCTTCACCTTATTGAGAATTGCTTGATAGTCATGTTTTTTTCTGCTCATTCTTCACCTATTACGAAGAGTTTGATTAGTCCCCTATACTTACTGCTCATTCTTTCCACCTATTACGAAGTTTGTTTGAGAGTCATACTTCCATGCTCTTTTTTCTTTCTAATTGTGGAATTTTCTTTCAGAGTTCATGCTTCAAGCTCTGTTCTTCACTTATTGTTGTAATTATTTGAAGAGGTCATGCTTTCCTGCTTTTCTTATCTTCACTTATTGTGAATTCTTTTGAGAGTCCATGCTTCCTGCCCTCTTTCTTTCACTTATTGTGAATTCCTTGAGAGTCATGCTTCCTGCCTCTTTTCTTCACTTATTGTGGAAAATTCTTTGAGAGCCATTTTCTTCCTGCTTCTTTTCTTCACATTGTGAATTCTTTGAGAGTCATGCTTCCCTGCTCTTTTTCTTCACTTATTTTGTGAATTCTTTTGAGATTCATCCTTCCTGGTATTTCTTCACTTAATTGTGAAAATTGTTTAGAAAAGTCATGCTTCCCTGCTCTTTTCTTCACCTATTGAGAATTGTTTTGAGAGTCATGCTTCCTGCTCTTTCTTCACCTATTATGAATTGTTTGAGAGTCAGATGCTTACTTGCTCGTTCTTGGCCTATTACGAAAATTGTTTTTTTGAGAGTCATGCTTACTTCTCATTCTTCACCTATTGCGAATTGTTTGAAAGTCCTGATTCCCTGCTCTTTTTCTTTACCTATTGCGAATTGTTTTTTTGAGAGTAGTGTTTCTTTTCTCATTCTCACATATTGTGATTTGTTTGAGATTCGTGTTTTCCCGCTCTTCAGCTATTGTAAATTGTAATGAAAGACAATCTTCCTGCATATTCCTGAATTTTTCCTA